>PVIW01009231.1:0-53515 GCA_004026585.1 Noctilio leporinus
AGAGGGGAGCAAAAAGGGGATGGATGTAATACAACAACAATAAAATTAAAAAAAAAAAATGAAAATTATTTGAAAAAAAAAGAAAAAGAAAAAAGAAGAAGAAGAAGAAGAAGAAGCATTTGAGCCCTGGCTGGTGTGGCTCAGAGAATTGAGCACAGACCTGCGAACCCAAGGGTCATTGATTCAAATCCCAGTCAGGGCACATACCCAGGTTGCAAACCAGGTCTCCAGCTGGAGGCAGGTGATATATATATATACACATATACTTTACTCTCTTTAAAAAAAAAAAAAAAAGTGAATAAAATCTTTTTCTTTAAGTTATATAAATAAATACATAAATAAGAAGCATTTGACACTCTACATCCCTACTGAAAGAGTGCAGGGAAGGGATCCTCAAAGTCCCTATAGCCCATGTTTGGGGGATGGGAGAAGGAGATAATACAACTTTTAATGAACTTTACATATCTAAGGCAAACTGATAGCTAGACAATAGCTGTGCTACCACCACCCCAGGGCAAAAAGTCTAGGGACTTTCAGGATTTAAAAGGAAGGGTAGGCAGCCTTGAGAAACATGATGGTGAGTGTTGTGATGTAGGAGGGTGTTGTGGCAGCCACGTGGGAAGCAGTGAGCAGCTATGCAGTTTGTAGTCAGGATTTGGCCACACGGCTTACACTAGTAAGAACGCAGGCATGCTGCTGCTTTGATCATGTCCACTCTAGCTGACTCCAAAGGCACCAAGGACTCTGCCTTGCCGAGGTGGACTCTATCTGGACTCCTGGAACTCATATGGGAAGGACACACTCTTAGGACTTGTCCCTTTCCTAGACTTCACCATGATCCACCATAACACGGTACAGGTTTTCCTGGACTATTACATGCAAGCTGAAGACAGCATACACCAGATTCTGAAGAAGAGAGCTGACAGATAAGGGACGGGGAGCTACAGGGCCTGGTTTTGGTTTTTGGTTTACAGCTTTTTGGGGAACAAGGGAAGTGCTGAAATGCTGGGTATTGTGGGAGAACAGGGCTCTGAGCTGAAGTGCTCCCAGCCAAACCCCAAGGCTGGAATATTGTAAATAAACACCTATTTTTCTCAACGTTATTTTTGGGGTCATACACCAAGGCACCACATGAACAAGCCCCAGGCTGCTTGGTACCACTACCTTCACCATAGGAGAAAACTAGACATTTACTCAGTGTTGAGGTCCAACCAGAGAGCTCTGAACTGAGGGAACAGAAGACTTGAGAATTGTGGTACTGCAATAAAGACAAAGGAATTCAGTGGTAATTGTCATGCTGAATCCATGAACCCCCAGGACTCTTTCCCATACTTGGCTTCTGGAATGCAGGCAAGCTGATTTATGCCTCCTGGACAAAAAGTTGGCAGAAGCTTATTGGGAAAAAAAAAAAAAAAAAGAACACCCCAAGAGACATACAGATACTGATAGTTGGCTCCACAGCGAAAGGGTCAAGACAGTTTTCCCTGCAATGAAGCCCACCATCAACACACACAGACCAGGCAAACACAGCTTTCAACAAGCTTTTAAGAGGCTTCTTCTTAAATATCAACTGACAACCAAAGCTCATCAAAGATTTGAGAATGCTTTCATTGTCCAAAAGAAATAAACTGAAATAAACAGAAAGAATTCAGAGGGGAAGATGAGATAATAGATACTCTCAAAGTAAAAGGAGAAGACACTAACTACATCCATGAAACAAGGACAGAAGGCCTTAATAAGAAACTCAGAACAAAAAAAAACAAAAACAAAAAATGAGCTCATGGGAATTAGAAATATGAGAACAGAGATGAAAAATTCAGTAGAATATTTGAACTATAAATTCAAAACATCACCAAAAAATTTAATTTTTTAAAGTTTTTATTTATTATTTCCAGAGAGAGGGGAAGGGAGAGAGGCAGAAAGGGAGAGAGAGAGATCAATGTATGGTTGCCTTCCACCTGCCTCCAGCTACAGACCTGGGTGAAGACATGGCTTACAACCTGGTTATGTGCCCTGGCTGGGAATCAAAATAGCAACCTTTGGGTTTGCAGGCCAGTGCCTTATCCACCGTGCCACCAGCCAGGGCAAATTTTTAAATAAAGATTGTCATAGATGGAAAGGGGCAATTCTGAGCAATTCCACAAAGGAATGATAAGATTGGGAGCAGGGGAGTCGGCAATTTAAAGCTAGAAAACAATAAGTCAATGTCTCCAGAATCATCAGGGAAAATGATTTCCAACCTAAAATTCTATACTCAGCCAAACTATTAATTACGTGTGCAAATAGAATAAAACTACTTCAGACATGCCAACTCTCAAAAACCATCTCCCATATGCTTACTTACAGAAAAATACTGCAGAATGTACACCAGTACAATGATAATGAATCAAAGGAAAATATGGTATCCAAGAAAAAGGAACCCAACATAAAAAAGAAGTGAAGGGAATTTCTAGGAAACTAGGAAAGGAGATCCCAGGACAACCACTGTACTTAGCTTAACAAGCTATCAGTACAGATAGCAAAGGGATAGAGAAATTCAGGACAGATATTCCCCAGAAAAAGAAAAATTGTTAAAAGAATTGAGGGGCGAATTAGTTATTGATACTAGAAAACTAAGCAAGCAAGAAAAGCAACAGGAGTATTAAATCTAGAAAATTAAATACTCACTCCTGAAAGTAAATTTAATAGTGCATTACAAAAAATAATAATAGTACACTACAAGGCCGAGCTATGACTAATATTTACAGTCACAATGTACACAGGAATGGCAAGCACACCAAAAGTATGATAAAAATAGAATGGTAGTTAGGGGAGCAGCAGTGGTATGTGTGTACGTGTGTGTGTGTGTGTGTGTGTGTGTGTTGAAGGGTAGCTAGAAAGAGAGTGGAGTATAAGAAAGTCAAATCTTTATCATCCACATTTAGAAATCAATAAATAATACTTAAAGATGAAAATTTAAATAAAAGCATTTTACTTGAATATATTGAAACAGACACCAGAATAATAGTAAGAAGAATTGAAAATGCTTGCCTCTGTGGAGTAGCAATGGAATGGGAAGTAATGGGGACTTCTCTGCTCTTTTTCATCCTAAGCCTTTAGAATTCATTTTCTTTTTAAACTATATATATCCAAGTATATGTGAATATATATCTATATCTATAAAATGTTTCTTAACCAGGCTAAGTTGGTGTCACAGACTCACAGATTTGAATCTAAGTTCTACAACTTCCTAGTTGTGTGACCTTAGGCAAATGCCACCTGCTTTCTGGGCCTCAGGTTGCTCATCTATTTCAAAGACAATGTAGTTAATACAGCAAGGGGCACAAGACTTGACATTTCAGAGAGCTCCTTTTTTTCACCCTAGTTACAGTCATCATTATCATCCTCATTGTCTCTATCATCTCTAAAATCTCTGCCATCATTTATCGTCATCCCTTGCAGAAATCTGGAAAAGGGATCAGAACTCAGAGACTTGGAAAAGCAAGAATGGGAGGAAGGACAGAGCATAGGTGGGGCCTGAGCAATGGTAGGAAATGTCTTCAAGGAAATTGCTTCCTTTTCTTAGACACCATCATCTAAGATGCACAGTGTTTACAGAAGAACAAGGTGTTTTATTTGGAACCTAAGGCCAAGAAGGGACTGAGGAAGAGATGGCTAAATTCTTAGGAATTTAGTGAGTTGGTTATTAAACACAGTCATTATTAAAAAATAATTTACAGGACTTAGACTGAAATAAATTATGTTAAAAACAAAAGCATAGAATACTAAAAGCTCACCATTTCCTAATTATTTGACTATACCTGACTATTATTTAGGTTCTTGAGGTTATCTGTTGTATCTGTCATTATCTGTGTGTATGTTAAGTAATGTCATGTTGGTAGCTGGAAGTCAGCCTTGGTGAACAATTTACATCACAGATATCAATAAATGCTATAAATCAAGGCCTTTTTTTCTCAGACAGCTTTTAAACATTTACGAGCACACTGCTGGCTGAGAATCAGAAATGCTAGAATCCAGATATGTCCAGCTTTCCAAAGACACAATAAAAACATATGTTTTGGCAACCTTCTCAGAAAACTCTTTCAATCCCTTAAATATGATGGTCCCTAGTAACCAACAAACATTTGAATGAAAGAACTGTAGGGAAGGAAAATCTGTTCCTCTGCCCTCTTGGGTTCTGTATCTGGAGACTGCAAATTAAATGACAAAAGAAGAGAAGCATAGTAATTGTATCTGATGTTAATATTTTTACATGCACAAGGGCTATATAGACAAAAAAATTTTAAAAACAAAGAAACAGTTAATTCTGGGGCTTTATATACCATTTTAACAATTAGTGACAAATTGTGCAGAAGTAACTAGAAGAGGAAAGGGGATTTTTAACAGAGGTCAATTGTGGGAAGGTAAATATACAGGAGGAACTAAAGGCAGATAAGGGTTATTTAGGAAGGTTTGTTTATGCATACCCACCTCAGTGCTGGCCCTATGTCTCTGGTGTTAGGGGTTGCTCTCCTCCTCATGGTATAGGAAATGGAAGAGAAAAGACAGGCGGAATTTATGCCACCTTCAAAAAAGGAAATTTATGCCCAGCATTTAAACAGACAGGCAAAGAGCAGAGAAATCTCCCTATGTCTTTTTCTCAATTGCCTCCAGCTCAAAGCAATCCTATGCCAAAGCGGCACATTTTGGGGTGAGATATTCTGATATCCTTCAGAACAAAGGAACAAATGACTGAATAAATAACGAGAAAGCTATCCTTAATACTCAGAGCTGTCTTTTCTGTGTGAAACAAAGTCCTCTAATATCTTACAACTCAGAGCATGGTCTAAGGACAGGCAGCATAGTATCACCTGGGAATATGCTAGAAAAGCAAAATTGCAGGCCTCTTCCCGGGCCTACTGACTAGGACTCTGCATTTTAACATAGTCAAGCCTGAGAAGCATTGCTATAAATGTCAGCCTCCCCAAGTTGGCAGAATCCTTTCCCCTCCCACCTGAAATTCTCCCCTTTGGAAGTGCATAGTGGGGAAAACCTTGAAAAGGGCACATACCTCCGAGTGGTTTAACAGCCCAGCCCTAAGAAGAACTTGCTCCAGGAGAGGGCTTTCTTCCCTTCAAACTCTCATCTGAGACACACAGTGCTTACAGAGTGGAGGTTTCATTTGGAAAAGTCGGGGAAGTGAAAGGGAAATGGATCAGTGCAGTAACCTTCTAACTTTCCTTCTCACTCTCTTCCTCACCCTGCTATAGTCAAGTCTTCATTTTGCTTTTACAACTTCAGATTAGGTCATGGAATTCCCTTACCACTGCACTTAGAATAAAAACTGTACTCCTAATCTGGACCAGAAGACCCAGGAAAATTTCCCCCAACCTTGTGAAACCCGGTGCCTGCTCTCCCGAGCCCCACCCACCAAGCCTGACTTCCGCCTCTGGGCACTTGCTTCATCTGCCTTCTGGCCTTGCTGTTCCTCTACCTGGGACGCTCTGCCACTCCGTCTTATCTAACCACTCACTCAGTCTGTGCTCAAGTGTCTCCACTCAGAGAGGCCATGGCTGACCAAAGCCCAACTGCCATTCTGTCATATCTCCTGCTTTCTTCATGGTAGTCATCACTATTTGACTTTGCCAGACTGACTTACATGCTTATTGATTTCCTGCGTACTCTAAGGCACGTGCATGTGCCCACATGCGCACACACACAAAGTCACCCCTAGACACAAGAGATGCAAACTCCATGAGAACAGGACTTGCTGGTACCCAGAGGCGTACCACACACACAGTGACTGCTCAGTAAACACTGCAGGGCAGATGCAGGCATGAATGGAGGCAACTACATGACGAAGTATTCCAATACCCACTACCACCAAGACCAGCCCAATACCCCGAAACAAGAGAAAACCATTTGTTCTTCCTTATTCTGCATCCCACACTCTGTGGCCTGTTCCCCACTCCCTTCCACCCCCAACAGCCCTGCTATTGGTGCTATAGGTATTCAAATGCAAAGGCATTTGCAGAGGTCCCATGAAAGCAAGCTAATCCGAGGGCTTGGAAACCCCACCAATGGCAGGTTATAGGAGTGGGTCTGACTTAGGGTGCCAACCACACTTCCAGAGAGTCATGGAGGTGCCAGATGCCAGTTTGTCACACCATTAGATGCTCATGAACACCTGATGGGACAGAACCTCCTGTGGGCCATGTTACTGAAAGTTTTCTTGCTGAGTGGGAAGTCCAAAGAAGGAGGCTTTATGGACATATTGCGCACCCTCCACACACACACACAGCAGGTGGCATGACTGTTGGGGAGACAGATCCCCAGTCCACACTGCACTGCTCAGTGCTGGGATGGGCCCTGCCATGTGGGCCTCTGTGACCCTTCTTTGTGTGGAATTGCACTGTTAACCAGGAGCCAGCCTGACTACTGGGTCATTTTCTAGACATAGGTGTAATATATTCAATCAAATCACCAGGCCAGGAAGCTTCTTTGCCAAATGTTTCCTATATAGGTCTCCTGGGTGGACCTTGGGTACCCCTCTAAAGATAGCCTTAGTTCCCCCATTTCTAGGTCCCTGGGATACCTTGCTGTGGCTCCAAAGGACCAGCTAGCTACCTGGGCCATGGTGGGATCACTGATCTTTTGCAGGCTGACCTGGGAACTCATCGTCTATTTACTACATTATTTTTATGCAACAGATACTCTGAGTTCACAAAAATCCAGACAGGACAAATTGTAGAGCTGTTGTACTCTCACCATACCTATTAACCATGCCCCTTAGAGGAGGAAGTCCTGCGGGACTATTTCTTACTTCCTTCCCAGTAAGTATCCTGCACATCTGCTGTTTTGTATTTTATCTTTATCATAAAGAGTGTGCTTAAATCACTTTTCAGATCTTTATCCATTTCAGGCCTTTATCTTATGAAATATATGCTTTTGGGGATTCTTACCTCACAGGTCCTAACTATAAATGGCCTTGAAGCAAAGATTTGAGGGGTGGGGGGGGAGGTCAGGAAGAGGAGAGTGTGTAGTCAGTCTCCCACCCAATCTTGAGAGGGGTCTTTGCCCACTTGGTGGCAGGTGGCCAATCTGAAAGACCTAATGTATTCCATCTACTGAACACAGCAGTGGCAGGAGTGTGGGGTACAGGGGGAGGTCCTGCTCACCTGAGGGCTAGGGGCAGAATCAGACCAGCCTCTCCTCAGTCTTAATCCCTCCCTCACTCCCTCTCCCTCCCACCTCAGCTACCTTTATGTCACCTCTGGCCTCCAACCTCCTCTCTCCTCCTCCCTGTTGCCCTCCTCCTCCTCCTCCTCCTCCCTGATCCCAGCAAAAACAAATTACTTATGAAGAGGCTTCATTTAAAATGTATCCATAATGCCTGGGGAGACACCGGTTATTTAATGAACACAAACACGACGATTCACGAATGGTGATCCCAGTCAGAATTTAGCTCCATTAATCTGCTGTGAGCCTTCTGCTTTGATTTAGAGCCTCCAGAGTACATCAGACCTACAAATCCCCTCAACATTTCTGTTGCTCCGGCCTGGGCCCAGCTCAGGCGAGGCTCCAAGACAATCATCTTGCATCATGGGCCTTCCTACTGAGCTGTGCTTTTCGTTCAGCCTACATCCTGCTGGGCTGCCCAGCCCTGCTCTGCAGAAAGTCCCCAACCTGCTGTGCACCTGGCCTACTTGTGTCAGCAACAGAAGAGCATTTCAGGCCATAGCCTCTGAGGGTCTTGACCACAGATACCCAACAAATGACAGCCATACTAGGGTTTGTGTCACTCACCACAGACAGCATCATGACAGGTCACAGACCTGAAAGCTGCTGACACAGCCTGAAGTTAACAGGTGTAGATGTTTTCCAGCTGCCAGTCACAAATCCTTGCTGGGCACAGCAAGGGTGCCTTAGGGTGTCCATCTCAGGGTGAAGGTGGGGCCTCTGCCTAAATCAGTGTCCTATGTCCCTTTCCCCAGTACACTCAGTGACCTCATCTTTCTTTATTCCCTAAGGAAATATGGACTATAGTTTTCTGTCCACGTGAATTTTAATTATTTTTATTTTTTAAATTTAGGTATTTTTATCCAAGATATAGGAACACATAGGTTAAAGAAATAAGCAGCTCTACAAGACTTACATTCATATAATAAACAGCAGTCTCCCAATTCTCATTTGGAATTTATCTCCAGAGCTTGAAAAGATATGCTTAGATTATTACTTTGGGGTTTGGGTTTTCGTCGTCATTGTTGTTGGTTTTTTGGTTTTTTTTTTTTGGTGGGGGGCACAGTTAACTTCAACCATTAACTCTTGGCTTCCCTCTATAAAATATGAAGCCTTCATTCTCTTTCACCTCACTTCCTTTCCCATACACATATATTTCTATCTAGAGGTTAGCAAACAATGGCCCTTGGCCTGTCACCTATTTTCATAAATAAAGTTTTAGTTAGAATACATTCACATCCACTTGTCGACACATCGTCCACAACTGCTTTAGTACTGGAACAGCTGACATGGGAGTTGCAACCGAGACCATGTTTGGTCCCCAAGCCCAAAACATTTACTATCTGGCTCTTTACAAAACAAGTTTACCAACCTCCATCGGTCTTTGCATCCTACCCATATAGTTCCAGTGACTTTTGGTTAGAGATCAACATTCGCTGTTCCTATTATTGCAACTATCTAAAATGTCGTGCTCAGCTGAGCCATGTAGTACACTATGAATACTTTTTTTTCTGTGCCTTTTGTCTTCATTTGCAGTTTCAATTGCCTTTTTTGTTTGCTTGCTTCAATCTCTTTATACTTAATACTAACTCAACTAACTCTTCACCAGGTGTGCATATTTGAACATATTACAATATCAATTTTATGCACTTGGAGATATTGCTTCAGGAGGCTACTGCAAAACTAGGTTCCTTTTGCATCTCTACTATGCTCAATCTCCTATTTTCAATATCTAAGTTATTCACTTTCTTGATTTATTCTAATTTTGAAGGAGCCCATACTCCACCATCATTCCCCCTACCTCCTACCCCAAAAATACAGAGGTGGCACATCTTTTGAGACTTTGCCTATCTGAAAATGTCTTTATTCTATCCTCAAAATAGTTTATTCTTAATTGAGAATAGAATTAATAAATGGAAATTATTTTAGCTTGGAAGTCTGAAGGCATTGCTCACTCTTTTCAATTAACCTTATTGTTGGAAAGTCTGGTACCACTTTGATACCTGATCATTTGGGGATTTTGTTCTTTAGCTCTTGGGAGAATGAAATATCTTCTATTTTCCCTGTCTTCAAATTTCACAATGTGCCTTGAAACCTGGGTCATTTTTTATCCTGTAGGTAAGGCACTGGGCAGTCCCTTTCATTCTACAAATTCACTTTCTTCAGTTCTAAGACATTTTAAATTACTCTTTTTGATTTTCTTTTTGCCAATTCTCTATTCTTTCTTTCTGGAACTCTACCAGTTTGAGTGTTATATCTTGTGAACCATCCTCTAATATTTTTATTTTTTAATATCTTATTTTCCATCTTGTGCTTCTGCTCTGTATTCTAGAAAATAACACAATTGAACAACTGAGAAACATCAGTCAATTGAGGAAATATCAAATACGACAAATTGGGCCCAAAACATATAAGCCTATAACTATAAGGAGGAAACAGTATTTGAGAAAATGAAAACTTAGGGAAATAATTAATATTCTAATAGAGAGGAAAAATGGGAGGCTAGGATAAAGTGACATTCAAAGAACACAATCATAGCACAATAATTGCAAATCTAAAAAGTCAATGGAAGCGGAACACTCAGAAACCAAATGAAAGCTCTGGGAGGGCCTCACCAGCTATGACAATTTGGCCAGACCATCTCTCAGGTACCCCTGAAGTTGCTATCTTTTGGTCTTTCCTATTGTAATGAGCAGAATCAACAGAAAAGCCAGGGATAAGTCTGGTTCCAGTGGGAAGGAAAGCTAGAATCTCATTATTCGATATGTAAATCACCCTGCATTTACACAGTATTCAATATGTAAATATTCACGTAGTCCCCTTGTATTCACAGTAGTACCTCATTTTCAGCTGTGCCTGGTGTAGACCCAGTTCAGAGGCCCTCTGTTTTTATCTCTCCTTGATAACAAATCCATTATCTCCTATATGCTATCTGGTGCTGTGCAATGTGAAGAGGATTGAGGAGGGGAGGGGAGCAGCTTCCAGTCTTATCTTAAACTAGCTTTTCAACCAGTTCTTTTAAAATTCTACCTTCAGCCTCACTTCCAGGGGAACCTGGTGTCACTAGTTCAAAAGACTTTGTGGGTTCAGGAACAATAGTTGAGTTACCTCTTGATCTTACTACTGCAGACTTAGGATTTAGTTTTATTGTGGCTGTTAAGTCAGTGATCACTCAGTCTTTTCAGCTGCCACATTGGGGTAGGTATTATCTCTTCTCATGTTCTCCTAGTTCTTATAAGGACTTTTTCTCCTTTCAGGGATCCCTTTAGTATATTTTAAGTGATGCTTCAGGATAGATAAAAACGAAGTGCTTATGTTCAACAATCTGCCATTTTCAGAGAAGTCTTGCAATATAAAATTTTTGATTACCACCCCTTTCTCTACACCATGCTCACAGCAGCCACTTAGTAAATAGTAGGCTGGCCCAAAATTAGCACTCAGGGAACTTTTATGGAGTAGCTGATGCATTTCCTCACACTGTCATCATTTAAATCCTTGTTTTCACCTTTCTTTAGTCTTCCTTCCTGCAGTCCAGGTTTCATCCACACTGACCTTGCATCTATGCTGTCCAGTATAGTAGCCACTATCCACCTGTGTCTAATAACATGTCTCCAGATAGAGCCCTGTTCTCTCCCACCTCTCCGACTTTGGTACTTTTACAAATGTAGTTTCCTCCACCTGGAATATGATCTTTTTTGTGTGCACTCAGTTTGATATTAAAGTCTTTTCTGAGAAGCCTTATATAATTCACTCTTTCCTCTCCAAAATTCTGAACTAAATGTTCTTCCTTCCTTTGTGCCCTCAGAGAACTATGAATTTACCTTTTCATTGCACTAGACTATGAGTTTATCCAGGACAAAAATTCATATTGTTTACATATGTATCCTTGAGACCCACTTCAGTATCTAAAATTGAAGAAGAAAACTTCACAAAAGGAAGGAAGACAGAGAGGGATGGAGGGAAGTAGGGAGAATGGGAAGGATGAATCAGGGCATTCAGTTCCTTTTGAGCAGTGCTTTCATCAAAACTCATTTTCAGCTCACTTTTGACTTCTTTCCATTAACTTATATAGTAGGGGTTTTGTTTGTTTGTTTGTTTATTGCTTTCAATGCATGCTTCCCATTCTTATAAGAGGATTATAGTTCCCACCCATTGACATCAGACTTGGCCATATGACCTCCTTTGCCTGTTCAGAGGAGATGGGGCATATTCAGGGTGGTATGGCTGTAGACTGCCTTGCCCATTCAAATGTGAGTAGAGGTAACCAGTTACACTTTAGAGCTTAAGTTTCAAAGCAATTATATGATTTGGCCATATTTCTATTTGTTTTCTGCCACAAAATTAGCAATGTCCCAGATAGGAGCTGATTCTTCTTTCTAGATTCTGAAAAAAGAAGACAATGTGAAACAAAGCTACAGCTAACTTACAATGGAGCTGATGTCTATATGGATGGAGATATAAACCTTTCTTAGCCACTATTGTTATTAGACAATAACTTGTGCTTAAGCTAAATGATAGGTTCAACTAGTGATAATATGGGTACACAATGCAGGAAAAGCCATAGGATTTGAGAATATAACAGAAGATCATCCTGTTAGCTGCCTCTCTAACAGAGAAATCCTCTGGCTGGTACCCTGAGCCTTTGAAATTCTGCCTGAACTCCTTTGGTGCCAGAGAAGAAAGCTCATCAGAGTGTATATCACATTTTTTCATCAGTGGAAGTCAGATGGTTAAAATATTTTTCAGTTGGTTCTCCCCTACAGCTCTAGTCCTGCCACTTGTAGCCACCCAGGTCAATCCACTCTGTATTCCACATGAGAGAGCTTGAGTCATTAGAAGTTTAATCATGTCCAAACCAAACATTGGCAGTCTTAATTTGTTGGGAGACTTAGAATATGAAATTAATGTTATTCTGGCTTTTTTAGGATAAAAGAAGACATTCTCTCCAAAGGTATCGTGACTCTTTGTAAATCTACAAATGGCAATGGTATTTTTTTAAACAAATTTTTCCATTTCACAACTTTAAACTTCACAGGAGAGCTTCAACTTGTAAAACACATTAGAGGAAAAACAGAAGGTATTGAAAGAAGTAAGACCTATGCACAGCCTAAATAAATAAATAAATAAATCTACTATTTAACATGGAAAACTCCAAAAAGAATAAGTTGTAGTTCTAGTAGCTTAAAACATAGTTGAGCTGTGTTATTGGAGAGGGGAGGATTTGTCTCAAAAACCAAATTCATTTTTTACTATGGGTTTGGCACTGTCCATAGGACAACTTTCACAGATGTGAATTCTGCAATTTCTGTGATATATTTCACAAAAATAGTATTCCAGAGTAAAATAAGTATTGAAGAAGAAAAAATATGCTTAATTTGCTACAATATATATAAAACACTATCATTTAACATGTAATAACTATGTAAGCTATTGGCATATTTTAAAATTTTTGTGTTAACTCTTAAAAATCCAGTATGTACTTTATGTGTAAAAATATGTATGGGTATAAATGTATTTTTGCAAATATTTGGTATTACCAAAATGTGTTTGGTAATATTGCAATTCATACTACTTAAAAGAGTAATTCTTTAAACAAATGAATTAATGTAGGCATTTTGGAATAATGAAAAGAAAACTTTGTATTAATATGATTTGAAAAGCTGATAGAAGGCTATAATTAAATGGTGAATTTTCTGGATGTGAAAGGAAAAAAGAAAAAGTACACATGGGTGGTTACAGAATAGACAGGGGGATGTTAAGAAGAACAAAGGAAATAGAGAAGCCAAAGAACTTATATGCATGACTCATGGACATGAATTAAGGGGGGGCATTGCTGGAGGAAATGGGGTACAGGGTGGAGGGGGGCAAAGGGGAAAAATTGGAACAACTGTAATAGCAAAATAAATAAAATATATTAATAAAATTCATAGAAGTATACATACAGTCAATGAGATGGAACCTTAATAAAAAAATAAAGTATCAATATTTGCTAACATATTTTCAAGAAAGCCCTTTTTAAATGCCTATAGTTTAGTTAATATGTCTTAGAAACAACAATGCACATTTTAAATGCTTCCAAATAGTCAAGAGGAATGTGGCCCTAAGTAGATGCGACTACATTTCCAGGAAACCCATTGTGGTTTTATTGTAATGAGCTTTTCACTGATTTATGTGTTGTGTTGCTTTTAAATACACACACAAAAAGGCAATTTTTAGGAGAAACAGATGCTCTGAGTGACTCCAGAAAAATAAAAGGAAAAACAAAAAACAGTATGATCAAATAATAGGAGGGAAAAAAAGATTTCTACTTGAATAAACAGCCTTTTCTTGCATTGATCCTTCTTATCTAACTACAAGAGTACATCATGAATACATGCTTATTATAAAAAAAATTCAAACACTATTGAACTCTTTACAGCACATGGCCAAACAGAACTTTCTCTGATGATAAAAATGTCTATTTGCAATGTTCAATAAGTAGCCATTAGCCACCTGTAGCTATGAACACATTAGAAATGTAGCTATTGCAACTGAGGAATTGATTTTCATTTTTATTTAATTTTAATTAACTGAAGTTTAAGTACTCCTGTGTGGCTAGTGGCTACCATATTGGATAGCACAGATACAGAATTAAAGAGTAAAATCTTCATTCATCTTCAAAGCCCATAAGAAACTACTTTTAGTTGTTTGGCATATTCTTTGGGCAATTTGGGGGGCGGAGTGTTATGTTATATGCCATAAATAATTAATACAGTGGTTTACATCAAGGGCTCTGGAGTTAGCCTGATTCATATCCTCAGTCTGCAGCATACTAGATGTGTGACCTTAAGTAAGTTCATAAACTTCTCAGTTTCCTCATCTATAAAATCGGGCTAATAATAGTAACTACCCCTTAAGGACCTTTTGAGAAGTAAATTAAACAATACAGTTGAAGCCTTTAGGATAGTGCCTAATACATAATAAGCATTTAATAAATGTTGGATATCAGTATTAATATTATTGTATGCATAATGTTCTGTGTCTTATTTTGCACTTTTTGCCTTAGTAAGCTTACCATGTCAGAGCACAAAATTCTACCTTATTTTTTAAGCATGAACTTTTAAAATTATAAAATAAATGTTCATATTTTTAAAAACCAGGATAGTCAAAATTTATTAACTTTCACTCTCTGAAATGGTAGACTCGGTAACTCAGATCAATATTCCCATAAGATACTATAAGAATTAGGTCAAACTTTTTTAATTACTTAAAAGAACTAGAAGGCTAACAAAATAGTGAAGAATTAGTAGAACCATGATGGCAGAGGAGTAAGTGGAGCTACACCAATCACCTCCCAACACCTAACTGGAATTACAAAGTAATCAGGGAGAAATCATCCAGAATAACCAACAGAACACCAGTTGGAGAGAAGTCTTATAACCACGGACAGAACAGAAGAGCCGATTCATCACATTGTGATGGGTAGGAAGTGCAGAGACTTGAGAGGGCTGGTAGGGCTCCCACAAGTGGCAACTGAAGGGACAGAGAAACATCTCAGCAGCCGGGGTTCCACCTGAGAAGGGTGGGATCTAAACCCCCAATTGGGCTTCCTAGACTACAGCAGCACAGCTAAGAGTAAAATAGCACCCAGCTATGAAAAGCAAAAAGCTGACAGGTTTAGCTGGCTTGACAGAGAGACCCGGTTCTTAAAGGGACCATACATGAAAGTGCAGAGGCACCCACCTACGCTGGGCTACAGCAGAGAAAGAACAGATTGGACTAGAAAAGCTTGGGGAAAGTTTGGGTCAGTGGCTTTAGGGGGAGAGATGAGGGAGTGGCCCGTGAGTCCAGTGCTGACCCATTTCCCATAGAGCCAGCAGACCACTCTTCTCCAAAGGGCAGGAGCCTGAGGGGAAGCCACAGCCCCACCCATAGGAATTAATCTACCCCGCCCAGCAGTGCCTAATCCTGACCTCAGATCACAGGTTGATTGGATTAACAATTAAAGGAGAGACAAAGACAGCGGGTCTCAGATAGTCCCCAACTAGCTGACTAGGCCCAGACTGGGACACAAGCTGATGTCACCAAGCACAGATCCAGGAAGTAAAAGAAGTGCACCTCTACACCACAGAAGGTCACACCACTAAGACAGTAAGTTGAAGCAGACCAATCTAAAAAGCAGAAACAAACAAGAGCCACCTAAAATGGGGAGACAAAGAAATAAACCCTCAGCAAATGGAAAGGAGGAATCCCTAGGAAGAGGGCAAAATGAAACAGAGGCAAGCACCCAATCAGGCATGAAATTCAAAATAATGATGACAGAGAAGCTCAAAGAGCTCAGCGAGTTCAAAGAAAACTACACACAACTCCAGGGGAACTACAAAGAACTCCAGGGAAGCTACAAGGAATTTACTTAGAACTATACCAGGATTAAAAAGGACATAGAAACCATCAATAAAAGCCAGAAGGAAATAAAGAATACAATTTCTGAATTGAAGAACACGGTAGAAGGAATCAAAAGCAGGCTAGAGAAAGCAGAGGATCAGATCAAGGAGCTGGAGGTCAATGTAGAGAAAAATTCCCAGGCAGTGCAACAGAATGAAAAAAGACTGAAAAAGAATGAAGAGGTTTTAAGAGAGCTGCAGGACAACAGGAAACATAATAACATCTATGTCATAGGGATACCAGAAGGAGAAGAGGAGGAGCAGGGGATAGAAAACCTCTTTGAAAAAGTAATGACAGAAAACTTCCCTAACTTGAGGACAGAAAATGTCACGCAAACTCAGGAAGCACAGAGGGTCCCAAGGAAGATGAACCCAAACAGGCCCACTCCAAGACACATCATCATGAAAATGGCAAATTTCAAAGACAAGGAGAGAATCCTAAAAGCAGCAAGAGAGAAACAGCAAATAACATACAAGGGGACTCCCATAAGGTTATCAGTTGACTTCTCAACAGAAACACAATAAGCCAGAAGGGAATGGCAAAAAATATTTCAAGCAATGAAAAACAAAGGCCTGCAACCAAGAATACTCTACCCAGCAAGGCTCTCATTCAAAATGGAAGGAGAAATAAGGAGTTTCCCAGACAAAAGAAGGCTAAAAGAATACAGCTCCACCAAACCAGCACTGCAAGAGATGCTAAAGGGTCTGCTTAAAGAAGATGAAGAAACAGAAACAGACAGGAACACAGGTACAAAGGTAAATGGATTCAATGCACCAATCAAAAGACATAGGGCAGCTGAATGGATAAGAACCAACTTTAACTTATGAATGCTTTAAAGTGATCTTGTTATAAATAGGTTTTACTAAATAAGGTACAATTTTGTATATTACTTGTATCTGCATTACTGCAGGTTAAGTTTTCTTAGATTTGAATCATTTCACAATATGGGAAAATCAGGTTACTTGCAATAACTCAGAAAAATTGAATGCAGTTAAGGAAGAAGAAAAACCTAAGAAAATGTGGATGTATATTACATAGAAGTCATGCTATCTTTCTTATTCACTGTTATAAAATATGTGCTTATTTATGGGTGTGTAATATATAGATTTTAGTAGCATCTTATGCTTTAAATAGCAACCAAATGGTCATGGTTGTGTTATGAAATCAGTCAATCTTTATGTTAGAAAAGATGCTGAGAATGAAGACCAATTTGGATGGAAGTTGCAAACTACTAAACTATATGATTCGTGTACATAGACAATATAGCATGTAAATTAGATGAAATTCTTTTCAACTAAATTGTGGAAATATACATTTCCAGTTATGAAGGCCCCCAAACTGGGGATGCTTGGGAAAAGAAATGAATGCTATAGTAAACTTTATTATTGAAATGTGAACATACCTATTCTCTACCTCAACAGACTCTTAAATAGTTCAGGGGTTAGTTTGGGACCACATAGGAAGTCAACCACAAGTTCAAAAAATAGCTAGAATACTATGCTACAAAATTATTTAAATCCTAGGGCTTTTTATTTTTTTCCTCAACTTAGTAGACATAATAATTTCTACTCTGGGGACTGGCTGAGCACTGCAAGTGCCATTATTTCTGAAGGCTTCAACTTGTAAAACAATGTAGAGGAAAAATAGAGGATATTGAAAGAAGTAAGACCTGCACATAGCCTAAATAAATAAATAAATAAATCTACTATTTAAGATGGAAAACTCCAAAAAGAATAAGTTGTAGTTCCAGTAGCTTAAAATATAGTTGAGTTGTATTATGGGAATGGGGAGGATCTGCCTCAAAAACCAAATTCATTTTTTACTATGGGTTTGGCACTGTCCATAGGACAACTTTCACAGATGTGAATTCTGCAATACACCATTTCTGTGATGTATTTCACAAAAATAGCATTCCAGAGTAAAATAAGTATTGAAGAAGAAAAAATTTGCCTAATTTTGCTACAATATATTTAAAATACTATCATTCGACATGTAATAACTATGTAAGCTATTGGCATATTTTAAATTTTTTGTGTTAACTCTTAAAAATCCAGTATGTACTTAAAATATGTGTAAAAATATGTATGGGTGTAAATGTATTTTTGCATGTGTTTGGTAATATTGCAATTCATACTACTTAAAAGAGTAATTCTTTAAACAAATGAATTAATGTAGGCATTTTGGAATAATGAAAAGAAAACTTTGTATTAATATGATTTGAAAAGCTGACAGAAGGCAGTAATTAAATGGTGAATTGTCTGGATGTGAAAGGAAAAAAAAGAAAAAAGTACACATTGGTGGTTACAGAATAGACAGGGATGTTAAGAAGAACAAAGGAAATAGAGAAGCCAAAGAACTTACATGCATGACTCATGGACATGAACTAAAGGGGGCATTGCTAGAGGAAATAGGGTACTGGATGGAGGGGGGCAAAGGGGGTAAAATTGGGACAACTGTAATAACAAAATAAATAAAATAAATTAAAAATTAAAAATTAAAAAAAAATAGCGAAGAATTACAAAGCTGGGATTTAGGGCACATAATCAGGTTGCAAGTCAGGTCTCCATTCAGGTTCCCAGCTGGAGGCAGGTGAAAGACAACCATACATTGATGTTTCTCCCCCTTTCTTCCTCCCCACCCCTGCTCTTCTCTCTAAAAATAATGAAAAGAATCTTTTAGAAAATAAAAATAAATAAGTAGGGACACCTGGGGAGCACTCCTGGCACCAGACCAGACTGCATGGTTCATGGTTCTGGCACTGGGGAATGGGGAGGAATAAACCCACATTACCGCTGACTATAAAAACCAGCAGGGTTTGGGGCAAGGAAGAAACTGCTGGTCTCTCAGCAGAGTCTGTTTGTTGAGCGGTACCCATGACCCTGGAACATCCACAGACACATCCACTCTGGGAACCATGGCCAGAACAACAGTTAGAAAGGCACCAGTCCCATAAGGGAAGTGGGAGAAGTACCTGGAAAAGCAAGTGCTGAGCACGCAGCACTGTTCCCTCTCAGACCCCTCCCCCACATAAGAGTGCCACAATGTGGTAAAACAGGTCACCCTGTACTAATGAATAACTAAGGCTCTGCCCCTTACAATGTAACAGGTGTGACAGCTCTACCTAAGACACAGAGGCAAACACAGGAGCCTGTCAAGTTGAGGAAACAAAGAAGTATGGCCCAAAAAAAGGAACAGATCAAGGTCCCAGTGAGATACCTAAGCAATGAGGAGGTAGCTAGCCTAACATATGCACAGTTTAAAACACTGGTGATAATTATGCTCACAGACTTCCCAGATACGCTTAAATACGGCAAATGCCATATTCAGCTGAATGATCTGCTAAAAGTGATGTAAGACAAAACACCTGTCAACCTACAATTTCAGTAACAGTCCCCTTCAAAACAAAAGTTTTTAAAAATGATGCACAGGAAAATATCCAAGAGAATTCATTACCAGAAGACTCTCATTACAAAAAAATATGAAGGATTCTCTAGAGGCAGAAGAAGAAGAATCTCTAGAAGAAAATTAGAAATGTAGGACAGAATGATCAACAAAAATGGGGATAAATCTATGTAAAGATTAAGTATAAAACTAGACAACTAAAGTCCCAAGAGACGTAAGTATATTTAAATTTAAAACTACACCATTTTCTATATAAGGGACTTGGCACCTGTGGAATTTGGGATCTGTGGGGGTCCTGGAACCAATCCTCCTGAGGTTTGCCTCACTCAAATTTTGGCTATTTTTATATCATAAATTGAATGGGGGACTGTTTGTTTGTTCAGTTATCTGGAAGACTCTGTATAAAAACTCTGTTACTTTAAAGTTTACAAAAATTCACCTATAAAACTGCCTGGGTATGTTTGCTTATTTTTGCAAAAGTTATATTCTTTTCTCATTGATCCAGTTTTCTTTAATTATTTTGCAAAGATCATTTTATTTTAAGATTTTATCCACTATCTTCAGAGAGAAGGGAAGGGAGGGAGGCAGAGAGGGAGAAAGACATCCATGTATGGTTGCCTTTCACCTGCTTCCAGCTACAGATCTGGCTGGAGACTTGGCTTGCAACCTGATTATGTGCCCTGGCTAGGAACTGAACCAGTGACCTTTGGGTTCGCAGGCTGGAGCCTATCCAGAGCCACCAGACAGGGCTAGATGTTTTAAAAACATTTTAATATTATAGGTATAAACCATCCATATTATTCACTTACTGCCTTACATGTATACTGTATCTTTAAATTGACCCTATTTTCAATCTTAAAGTTGTTGTATGCATGTATGCTTTATCATTTCCCAAATCTATTTCAAAGAACCAGTGTTTAGCTATGTTGATCTTCTTTATCACATATTTAATATTTTTTATTATCTTATTTATTATTTTACTATTTTGTTGTTTTTATTTGTCCTATTTTCTATTTCTTAGTCCTTGCCTTCAACATTTAGAACACTATATTTTAGCCTTTCTTCTTATATATTTTAAGAATTCTTTTATGATTTCTTTTTAAGTACTGCCTGAGCTATTTGACAAGTTTTGATATACCGATCAATTTAGGAATGTCTTACATATTCTGAAGACATGAGTTTTATCCCAAGTGGTTTTTTTTTTTTTTTTTGAGTCCTTACATTATGGATACATGATATGGTATGTGTGATAGATGGTCTGCAACATCATCAATATTTATAAGTGTTCCAGGTGTGCCTGAGAAAAATATTCTATAATTAATTGGTAAACGTTTCTAAATACATCTATATAAAATTGATCCTGTGACTTGTATTGTTTTAAAAACAATTTACAAACTCAATTGCATTTCTGTATACCAGCCATAAACAGAAACTGAAATTTTTAAATGACACTAATCCTTGACAATGGCATTTTTAAAAGTCAGGTACCTAACAAAATGTGTTAAAACCTCTGCACTGAAATTTGTAAAACTTTATTGAAAGACAATAACTAAAGTTTAAATGTTGAAGACAGATACTTTGCTCATAGTTTGGGAGATTCATTATAGAGATGTCAGTTCTTCACATTATGTTTGTGGTGTGTATGTGTGTGGGGTGTCTGTGGATGTGCGTGCACACATGCACACATGCACACATGCAAATCAACTTACTCTAAAGTTTATATAAAAGAACAAATAACCAAGAATATCTAGGATACACTTAAATAAGGAGCAAATATCAAGTTTTAGGATGAAACTGTAATAATTTTAACAATATGGCATTGGGGTAGGGAGAGACAAATAGACTAATAAAACTGCACAGAAACCAAGAAATAGAGTCACTCATATCCACACACTTTCTTTTTGAAAGAGGTAAATCAATGAGAAAAGGAAATATTTTCAGTAAATAGAACTAGATCAATGGGTTATCCTTATTTTTTTATCCTTATTTTTTTTAATGTAATACCTAGTTCACATCACTTACAAAACTTATTTCCAAAGAAATTAAAACCTCAATTGTAAGAGCTAAAACTATAAAACTTTAATGGAAAAAAGGTCTAAGCCCTGGCTGGTGGCACAGTGGATAAGGCACTGGCCTGCAAACCCAAAGATTGATGGTTCTATTCCCCAGCCAGGGCACATAACCATGTTGCAAGCCAGGTCTCCAGCCAGGTCTGTAGCTAGAAGCAGGTGAAAGGCAACCATACATTGATGTTTCTCTCCCTCTCTCTCCCATCCTCTCTTTCTGGAAATAATAAATAAAATCTTTTAAAAATAATTTAAAAAAAAAGAAAAAGAAAAAATATCTATATGATTGCAGGGTAAAAATGGATTTATTAAGGCACCAAGAGAAAACAAAAGTTAATGTGAAATAAATTCAACTAAATTTAAGTTCTGTTGATCAAAATATAACATTGAGAAAGAGAAAAATAAGCCACGAATGGAAGATTAAATAGTATAGGATTTTTATATTTAATATATAAATTGCTCCTACAAATAAGTGAGAAAAAGGCAAAATACCAGTGGAAAAAAATCAAAAACACATACCAAGCTTAAGTGCTTGGTATGTGTTTATGATGTTGGCATAAAATCTGAATGGCCAATGAATATATGGAAAGGTGCACAAGCTAATTAGTAATCAAAAAAATAAAAGTTTAAATCACAAGGATATTCAAATATTCATTCAATATATTAAAGAATTTTAGCCTCACAGCACTAAATGCTAATAAGAATGTGGAACAAAGAGAACGATTAATATTGTCAGGCTAAAAATTGATTTAACTATCTTTGACAGCTGGGTTTCTTATAAAATTAAACATGCACAAATCTCATAACCTAGCATTTCCACTCCTAGACCCAGGAAGACTCTGGCATATATGCACTAAAAGATGTGCAAAAGAACATTAAAGAAGTTTGTATACAGCACAAATGTCCACAGACATGGGAATAATTGAATAAATTATGGTAAAGGTCAATAATCTTTTATCCAAAATACAGTGGATTTTAATTTAATTTTAGAAATCCAGTTGTCAATGTGTGTATACATGTATAGTATATGTATACACACATAAATATATGTGTATGCATATATATGTATACATATTATACAACATCCCAAATTCAGATACACTCTCTCAACTAAAAATATAAATTTTCACACTAAACTAGATCAATACCATAAACATGATTCAAGTCGTGTTTTTACATTCAGAATTTCAGAGAAGGAATGATATTATATTCACATGATAAAGTACTACGGAGCCAAGAAAATGAATAAACTATGGCTACACAGTCAACATGGATGACGGAGAATCATAATGATGAGTGAAATAAACAAATCAAAAATAGCAAAATTAACAATATATTAGAGATACATGCAATTGTAGCAACACTATAAAGTTAAAAAAAAAAAAACAATGTGTGGGTGGGGAGGGGGACAGAGGGGAGCAAAAAGCGGATGGATGTAATACAACAACAATAAAATTTTTTAAAAATTAAAAAAAAAAGAAAGAAAAAAGCCAATTAATACTTAACAATGGAGAGAAGAGGGAACGTGGTCAGAGGTTGGTTGCTCCCTTAACTTAAAATTATATATATATATTTTTTTCAATAAAGTATATACACATATACGTTTGTATATATGATACATTTCACAATAAAAAGTAAAAGATAAAAAAGCTATTGATTTTTATATATTGATTTTATAACTAGCTACCTTATTATTCTTTTATTGTTCCTAATAATTCTTCCATAAAAATCTCTTGGTACGTACAATATTATCAACTGTATATAATAATACTTTTGTTTTCTCCTTCATAATATTGATACTTATTTCTTTTTTCTCATAACTGCCTTGGCTATTGTTTCTAGATCAATGCTAAAACAATGATTATCCTTTTCCTTGCTCCTTTCATAAACTGTCTTCTGCAGTGTTTCACCACTGAAATGAATGTGTATAAAGAACATTTTTATTCTCAGGATGAAATGGGGCCACTTGGAGAGACAGATAGAAAGCCTCTGTGAACTTGTGTTTCAGTTTGTTGTTTGTCACTGCACATGATGTGGGGACTCTGACATCATCCCATCGTCCCACTTGGGGCCAAATGGAAGGGGCCCAAACAGACACAATGTCCATGATGAGCTCACTGGAAGGTCAGGAGGAGTGGCCTTATCCACCCAGCCCAGAGTTCTCAAGTCAGACTCACCTTCAATTACAAAACTGGCTGGCTCACAGACTGGAGGGACTCTTCCATCTCAAACCAGACACCTGTGACAGAGCTGTCCCCACAGGCCATTCTCTGAGCAGAGAGCAGCTGAATTCCAAACAAATATCTCTCTAAAGACCTGTGTTTCATTTAATAGAGTTCAAATTGAGTGTCCGGAAACCTTGATGTTTTTTTATTTCCTCAACATCTTCTGCAACAGCTGAAGGCATCCCTGGACTGCCTTCTGCCTCCATTTCAGAACCTCCTCACCTGAGAAGTCTGCCACTGCTGGAGCTCACCAATTACTTTAAAACAGTGCCCAAGATTGGATGCCTGTGTATAAAGAAATACACCTGCAGAACTCCCAGATAAGAGGTGTTAATAATTGTTTCTAGAGCCTGGGTAAGCAACAAAGTTAAAAACCCTTCCTTATTTTGTTGATGACCCTTCTGCTGGTATTCTGAAGATGGACCTGATCTGCCTAAAGGGTCACTGAGCCCTAATCTTCACACTGTAATGGCCCGCTGACCTGTTTGTCTTCTGCTCAATACTGGAAACTCCTGGGAGGGAAGCATTCTGCCTAAATCATCTTCATATTCTCAGCCAGTGCTGCGCACAAGCATCAAAAAGATGACATTTGCAAATTAGGCAATTTGAAGAGAGTTTAATGAAGGACTATTTACAAAGATGTGGGCAGGGTTTTAACCAGTGGCTCTTGCCCTTGTTGGTTCATTTGGTTGGAGCATCGTCCTCTACCCCAAAATGTTGGGGGTTTGATTTCCGGTCAGGTATGTACCTAGGCTGTGGGTATGATCCCAGTCAGGGTGCATATAGGAGGCAACCAATCTGTGTTTCTCTCTCGCATCGATGTTTCTCTCTTTCCTTTTTCTCTCTCTAAAGTCAACATCCATATATATTTTTTTAATTTTTAACAGTGCCTCTCAGCCTTGTTACACTATAAATGTCCTAGAGAATCTTTAAAAACATTCTGCCTAGGTCTCATCCCCAAAGAATCTGATCCAATTAATCTAAAGCTGCACTATCCCATAACGTAGCCACATGTGGCTACTGAACATTTGCAATGTGGCTGATCCAAATTGTGATGTGTTTTTAGTATAAGACGTGTACCAGATTTAAAGGATTAGTACCAAAAATGTAAAATATCTTCTAATAACATTTTAGAATGATTTTTTGAAATGCTAATATTTTTGGCCATACTTAGATAAAATATATTATGGAAATTAATTTCAAGTTTCCTTTTATTTTTTACAATGGTAAATCATTTTTATTGACTGAATATTCACACCAAGCACAAGAGTAATTAATGCTAGTTCTTTTCCTAGTGGACCAAGGTCATCTGTCTCTTTTTATTTCAATAATGTGGCTACTAGAAAAGTTAAGATTACATATGTGGTTCAAACTGTATTTCTGACAGACTATATTTCCAGGGCATAGCATGGACATCAGGTTGGAATTTTTTTTAGCTCCCCAGATGATTCTAATGTGCAACCAAAATTGAAAAGCACTGGTTTAGAGAAATCATAAGTGACAATGCAGTGGCCTGTGTCTAGCAACAGCAGGGTGTACAGGAACATGGGGAGAAGA
Source organism: Noctilio leporinus (assembly GCA_004026585.1). NCBI lineage: Eukaryota > Metazoa > Chordata > Mammalia > Chiroptera > Noctilionidae > Noctilio > Noctilio leporinus. The sequence continues at coordinate 24,893 of PVIW01009231.1, forward strand.
GTCCTATGACAAGACCTGCATGGCAGGAGCTGTGGTGTTCAGTAGAAGGATAAAGTCAAGTTCAGTAGGGAGGAAGTAATGGAAATAAACACCCAGGTCTCTCCCTCTTCCTGCCTTTGATCTCCCACTGGTGATTCCTTGCTGGCTGAACCCAACTGACAGCCAAATGACAAGGGAACACAGTTGACACACCCCATGCAGGTCAGTCTCCCTGGGCCAGAGCAAGGATAAAAGTGGTGGAGAGTGGATTTGAAGGTGAAAATGGAATATATCCAGTTTAGGCACTTAATGGATGTTCTGAGAATAAGCAAAGGGTCAACAGATAAAACATGTAATCCTTACAGTAGCATTGATTACAGGTAGGCTGTACATCTTTCATCTCTCCCATCCTGAACCCTGGGTTAATATTCAGTGGGAAATGCAACCAGTGGCATTTGAGTTACCCAAAATAATTTCCAAAGATAGGAAACTCCTAGGTATCCTTTTTGCTCACAAACAGTAATTTTGAAGTCCTTGAGTACTTCAGTTCCTGCAGGGAAAAAAAAAATGTTGACTAACAATACTAGTAACTACAATGAGTTTCTATTTGTTGAGTGCTATGTCCCAGGCACTGTGAAAAGTGCTTCACATAAACTGGAGTGCAGTGTGGATCTATGTTTTTTCTCAACTTCACAGTATAAAATATGTGTTTACTATGTTTCAACATCTAAAAATAGAACTATTTTTGTCTCAATGCCTGCTGAGGTCCAAAAGACAAAAAAGAAAAACATTTAACTTCAGTTATCTGCACATTTCAAAAAATGACCCCAATGCTTTTGTGGAGCACACTAAAATGTCATTAAATGAGGTCTTCCTGCATTCTGGCTGAAGGGACAGTGGCTACCAGAGCCATGACCTTTTCCCTGGGATCACAGGAGTCCAAAAGATCAAAACAAACCACTCAGGTACTTATCAAGCTCTATGTCACAACTACTACCTTTCTATTGGCCAAGTCCAAAATCCATAGGATGAGAAAGTACATTCTGCCCATTCTAACGCACTGAAAAGCACATGGCAGAGAGGAGTACAGAATTGTGATCAATTACCAATCCAACTTATCATAATAACAATCCAATAATTTAAAGAGAGAAACAGTTGACATCTCCCAAAGCAGCCTGGGAAAGCTCACAGAGGGAAATGATTCAAACTTGGTAAGATTGTGCAGTTACATGATGATGGCCCCGGATTGGACATTTTAGTTTCTGAAAAGAAGAACTTTCTTGAGACTGGAACTGGTCAGAAGACACTGTGTCACCTGAGAGTTGCCCTAAAAAGATTACAAATTTACCCAGCATTCCATCTAAAATCAGAGAAGAACAAGTCTTTGTGTCACATTGAAAATGTACAGTGGACGGAGGAATGATTTTGCTGCTAGACACCCCATTGAGTCCAGGTCACGCAGCAAACCAACTACATATGCTATTTTTTATCCTACAATGTGACTGATTATTTTTTATTATTCAAATAAAAAAACCAACGTCTTTGTCTTTAGCATATTTATTTATTTTAATATGTTGTAAACATAGTTTGAGGGGGGAAAAAGATACTAAGAGCAGCATTGAAAGATGGTCTTTACCCACCTTCAAAATATTTTTAGAAAAGATGAAAATCAGAATGTTTTCAACCATACCCCAAAGAAATCTGTTGTATTCTACTTAAGATTCACAGAAGGGGAACGAAAAAGTCTGTCACAATTAAATACAAAGCAAAAACACACTGTTTTGAAGCCAGCAACCCTGAGGTTCATTCCTCATAGACTTGGAGAAGCATCCGCTCCTCAGGAAAGCTGTCCTGAGATCAAATGAACTGAGGCAGTGATTAAAGGTATTAAATAGACTCATTTTCCCTTCTGGGACTTATAAGACATAGATTATGATAAATTCGAATTTCCCAGGCCATTTATCTGTGCAGGCTACGTACCTAAAACTGTCCTCTTTTTACTCCTGTGAGGACAACTGCCCAAGGAGGAGGCCACCCCAAAGAGACCACTTTGTGTTGTACCACAAATGACACCATGTACAACTGCTAGGAGTCCAGATATTTGCTCCAGCAAGTTCTGGAAGTTGCTGAGCTCATTACTCAGCAGATTCCACCTCCCTCTGAAGATCCTATAGTCTTGACTCATGAAGATTAATTCGCCTTTCCCTTTCCATTCAAAACCACTGATAAATAAAGACAGGTCATCTACTAAAGGATTTGTACCTTTTCATGTGATCTTCCTCCCTGAAAAATGAAAAACTGATGCCAGCTGAGCTGATATTTTATTCTGTCTGAAAAGATAATTCATTTTCCCTGATATCCTCACAAGGAATGCAGTTCTGCCAGTTCTCAGGTGAAAGTCAGTGGGTGTCACTGTATACCTTCACTGTTTGAGGTCACATGAGTAAATAAAGGTTCCTGGGGTCACAGGAGGCTCCTTCAGGTGCAGTTGATTAAGAAATAACTGAGAAGGAAGAACATGACTAATCTTACAACCAAAGCAGTGTATGATGTGATTTCTGCAGATGCAGTTCCCTCCCTTCCCCTGTGCCCCAACTTTTATTGGCTAACAGTAACCAATGAGAAGAGTAAACAGGTCCATTGGAAGACACCTTGAGTCACTGTGGTCCCTGCTTCCCCATTTACAGTCAGGGCTGGTTCCTTGAGCATGTGACCTACGCTGCGCACAGGTCCATACTTAGAAGGCTCCCACACTTGGTTTGATGTGCTGTGTTACCTGTTTGAAATTCTTAATAATTTCTTAGTACGGGACCTGTCCTGCATTTTCACCCTGGGAGCCTTTTAAATTATATAGCTGCTCTGTTTATAGTGTAACATGGGGAAGTAAGGAGGGGAAATTATGCTAAGATTTCTCCCAACAAGGACATTCCAAGAGTCTGTCGCCTTCATTGGCTTCCTAAGAACAAATACAGGCGTCTTCCAGGGGGCATCCCAGCTGAACCTCGTCTCCCTCAATCCTACAGTCATTTTCAGCATCTGACCCATAAACCCATACATAGGTTTGAGTGGAGAACAAAGTTAATCTACCCTTACCTTCACCTTTGCTGTTTATATTTATATAATTATTTTCCCCGCTACATAAAAATGTTCTATTGGAATTTTTTAAATCAAAATATTTCCCCCGGGGCTGCGGGCAGTCTGTGGACCTGAGAGGACATTAAAAAAAAAAAAAAAAAAAAAAAAATTTCCCCCAAAATGCAATCCAATACAAACACACACACACACAAAATCTTCAATTTTTGTTAAACATTGCCAACAATCTCACTTCTCTTACATGTATTTTATTTTGTTTTTCTTAGACCTGTCATAAACAATTCTAAAATAGAACTTGCTCATCTTCAGTAATTTCTTGTTCTTCAACTATTGCTTCAGAGAATCCTATATCCAAGACAACTTCTCATGTGGTCACATTTACTATGATGTAATCAGTTAAATGAAGGCCCACAGAAAAACTTATTAACTCAGCAGAGAGAAGCCTTCTATCAGGTGCTTAGCTAAGTTATTAATATTGGAAATGAGCACTGAATTGATGATCAGTAGAAAAATTTCTAAGTCGACATTGGTTTTAAAATTTGATTTCCTCATCCCTAATGAAAGAGCTGCTCATGCTCTATCTGGCTTTATAAAAATGTGTTGAAGCTGCACTGCCTTTCAAATATGTTCTAATGAAAGCCTGATATGTCTTTATTAGCTCTGGGGTGTTTGAGCCCTGCCTTTATAATAAATCAATCTCAAATCAGAAACTACATATTTAATATTTGTTCAAAAATCATTGTTATCTTTATTTGTGTTTTCATTCAGCTTAATGTCCATCATAAATCACTGATATCCACAATAGACAATACCACATATTGGTTTCAATGAGCTTTTCTCTGCTGTTTTTGAGCTGGTGTAAAGGACTGTAGCCATCAGCAGGAGGCTGGGGCTCTCCTAAACTGGTCTCTTGATTACCAGGTCTGATCTGGCAGGAAATTCTGGCCATTGCCTCCCTTATCTTTGTCCATAGGGGGCAGACAAGGTCTGAGGGCAGGCAGCACAATTTGGGTCAAGGCCAATGAGGCAGCTTGCCTGGACTCTGCCAGAAGGCTCTGAGAAAGGTAAAGGGACATCCTCATTCAAATTCATTGACCTCACTGTTGTCTAGGCCTGAGGGACCAACCATGTGATATCCCCCTCTAGATTTTTCCCACCATACCCCATGCCTGAGCCTCAGTGTCCAAGTCCTAAAGCCCATTTTGGGCTATGGAGGGTGTGGGAACTTAAAGTCAGTGCCTCATGGAAAAACACTTTGGGGAAGATTTATCCATCTTTGTTAATATCTGGACATCACTTCTGCCACAGACGTTGATTACGTAACCCACATATATGGGTCTCACTGTTCTAGTTTTCTTAGTGTAGCTTAAATTTGTAGGAATATTTTGTTATCTGTAAAATTGCTGAAGTCCTTCTCTGAGTTTCCTCTTAGCCATAAAATGCTGTGATTCTGTGGTTCACAGGGAGATGAAGAGGTTTCTCTGTCATTTTTTCTCTCTCAGGGAAGAGAGGACAGATGGAAAGAGAGCAGGCTGGGGCCGAGGTAGCTGTCGGCAGGTAGAGAGCCGGAAGGAGTTCTACACTCAGTGTGAGCTTTAATGTGTTATTTTTATGTGCATCTTAGCCTACTGCATCAGATGCTTCTGTGGATCTGAGTTTCAGACCTGTTTTCCGACCATTATCTAACTATGACAGCTCTCCAAAAGTTCACTTCAAAATACCAGGATTCATTTTGCTTTCTTCCTAAAGAGTACTTCAGCGGTATTACTTCCACACAAAAATGGTAACAACAATAATCTGTATTATTAAGGATTTATTTTCCATAGAATTTTAAAGACTTTTTTGTCCTTTACCTGTGAATGGAAGAATTCTAAAGCCCCTTTGTTTTGTAATCTTTCTCTGTCTCCATCTCCCCTCTTCCCCACCTTTTATTGTTCTGTGAAAAGGTGGAAAGACAAAGAGTTGTTTAGGACAGGAGTAACCAGAATTTGTAAATCATTTATTCCTTCCTTCTATCATAGCTGAGGTGAAGCTTGGAGAAAAGAATCTGAGAGAACAATTGGAGGAACACCCTCATCTGACAAAGAAATTTAGATTCAGAGATAATATCCTTCCCTAAGCAGTGTTCCCATCCCTACCTGCTCACTAGGCTTCATGCCCACATTCCCTACTCTACAAAGCACAATGCGAGTCACACATTTGGAGCTGTCTGTGATTCAGCTCTGATACACTTACCAGCCCTTTCCCCAACTACACAGCATCATATACTCTTATTCACAAGGTGAATCTCTCTCTATTCCTTGTGCATCTATCCTATTTTTCTCCTTCCAGGCCATTACTTATAAACCTCCTTCCACGGAAATGCCAGTCCTCCTTCTGTATTTCCTCAAGTTTCAACTTTGTTCATCCCTCAAGGTCCAGGTCAAATGCCTGTCTTCTACAGGCCATCTGTGATCCCCTAAGATTCCCTGGAAAATCTCTTTCTTCAACATATGCCAAGCTCAGTGCTGGGTTGGTGAATTCAGGGCTAAATTATATGCTGCCCTCACGTGTGACATGCTGGCATATTCATAACAGGCTACAAAGAATACCAGCTGGGTTCTCTGGCATTTGCAAGAACTCATGAAATATGTATAAAATAAGAAATTTAAAAACCTCTGCTCTGCTAACCCTGAAGCATGCTCCTTTGTGCTGTCGTGTACAGAACAGCTTGATTTCAAACCAAAACCTACAATTCAGTTGCTGCCTTTATGGCTTTCCATTTGCACTCGTATTTGAATCACTTTTCTTGGTCCACAATCACTAAATACCTGTGCCTTGTCCCTCCCAAGTCAGCAGTCATGGAGTTATCTTTGGAACCTCAATTTCAGCTTCTATGGAGGAAGGCTACCCATCAGCTTGCGATGTCCAAGTCTGGCTTCCCAAAGTGCCCTTTGAATGTATTCCATTGGCCTAGCTGTTAAGTCAGACCATCCCAAGATGGTTCAAACCATCAAGCAGAACCTGAGAGATTGTCTCTTGCCCGGGGTGAATTGTAAATAAATACTTTCCAGTGCAGCAGGTTCATGGGAGGCCTCTGTGGGTAGCAGACATGCATTCTGTCCTGGTACCAATATACCTGGGAGGCCATCTGCTACCATATAGCATGTTCAGGTGCAGCAATGAAATGGCTCTTGCTATTCTACAGCCACTGAGTACTCTAAGTTCGGCTTTTTCACCTGAGGCCTCAGATGCCTTTACCCCAAAGATGTAGTCACTAGTGATTTTAAATGATAAAGCAAGTTATTCACCATGGCATCATCAGGCTCTTTTTTCTGGTCAATTTTTTTTTTTCTTTCTTTATACTTCAAAGAACAGAGAATGTAGAATCAGTATTACTCCTCCTAAATACCCAGAGGGACCACAACAAACTTTTCTGTTCTGTGCTCCATTATACAAAAGAGGGGTATAAAGGAAAGGACTATGGAAATAAATGCATACTCTTCTTTTAAAGTTTATGAGGGGTGTTCATGATATTTAACCATATGATGGCAAAATGGGATAAAGCAATAAGTGATGCAAATAGTACTATAACCGTTACTGAAAAAAAGAAATGCAAAGAAAAAAGAAACTCATTACTAAGACTCTTAAATTTTGAACAGAATTCAAAAAGATGAGAGAAGAAGACTTTCTAACCATTGTCACCCTGCTATTGTAACCTGAGCCCCTCCCAAAGTTTTCAGACTCCAAAATCAGATCTAATTAAAAGAAAATGGAAAAGGATTTGGAGCCTTTTCAGCTCTGGAGAACATGCAGACAAATAAATTAAAAAATGGGAGAAGTGGAACTAACCCAATAATCCGTGAAAAGCTCATTTCCCTCCCCGCTGCCACTGATGCAACAGTGTCCTTCCTCCCTCCCTGTTCTCCGGTTCAGGGGCAGTGACTGAAAAAATTGGCTAACAAGATCAGAAAATTTAATTACAGTTCTGCTGTCCCCTTCCAAGAAGTTGACTGTCACACTTCCCATTTGCTGATCTTCAAAGTGTGCTATCTGATGAGCTTCCCCTCCACTCCAGTTCCACTCATCTCCCTACCTCAGCTCAGGACCACAGACACAGATGCTGTAACTTGAGGGTTTAGGAGGATTAGATGTAAAGATTAAAACTGGTAACTAGAAAAGAGACTATCATTATCCCCTCATTTCCTTTGGTCTGCCTGAGCAACTTTGCCTTGGTCTTACCCAAAAAGAAATGTGGTGGATGCCCCAAAGGCTTAGCATCCTCACATACCAGACCTAAAGAAGCCCTGGACCCTTTTGAAAAAATATAGGAATTGCATTCAGGTGTCTGTTTTGCCTACTGACTCAGAGATACAGAAATGGCTTCCTTGAGAAAGGTTTCTAGAAGATTCTGAAATGCTTTGAGCTCAAAGCAGATGAACAAACAAAATAGTATAAACAAGTCATGATTTCCACCAAGGGGATAGAATGCAGAATGGTGTCAAAAGAACCAGGTATTGGCCATTTCTGTCCTGGGGCAACCAGAGATTAATGGCTAAAACTAATATGCAAAACACTGGAGAGTGACATGAAAGGGGTGCCTTTAAAATTCAAAGTTTAGCTAATTTTATAAAAAGGCCCTGTCATTGCTTTCCCATTACAAGACAGCCAAACTCTGCAGAGGTTCCTGGCATTCATGTGACCAAAGGTTTCTCTTCACAGAACATAGTCATCTCCTATATACTTTTACCATCATAAATTACCTCCCAGATTAGCGCAAGAAATATCAGCCCAGAAAAGTAACTATGGTAATAAAGGGCAGCCTGCCTGTGGGGGCATCAGAAATGTCATAACTTGGCCTGGTCAATGCTGGTGGGAAGAGAGTGCAGCAGGAAGAAAAGGTGCTAGCCAAGAACAAACAAGGCAAGGAATTCATCATTACGAATAAGAAAGATGAAAGTTTTTCTCGAACTCACCTTAAGAGATTGTATCAGTCTGGATTACATTTAGTTGTGTGCAATGGAAACCCTCCTCTCATGCATCAAGTAGGCAATCCAGCACTGTTGCGAGTACTTGAAGTTTTCAAGGACACGGGCTCCTTCCAGCTCCCTGTTCTTCCAGTTTCAGCTTGTGATGCCATCCCCATAGCCACGGAAGCAGCTCAGCCTCTGTGTTCCAGGCAGAAAGAGGAGGAAGGGCAAAGGGGAAAGGTGAGTTGTTTGCCTCACTGACCAGGAATAAAACAGTTTTCCTGCAAGTCCCAGCCAATGAACTCTGCTTATATCCCATTAACTTGAACTGGGTCCCACGGCCACCTCTAACATGAAGGGATATGTCTAATTATACACATTGCTGCTCTGCACTAATTGGGAGATCTGTCAGTAAGGAAAAAGAGGAGCATGAATGTTGAGCACCTACCACCATGGATGTTGACCAGCAGTGTCTGCCACCAAATAAGTCAGTCCAGGGTGCCAAGGAAAATGAGAAATAAGCAAAGTAACAGAATACATCAATCAGGGCATAGGTAGGCTCCCAGTGTAGTTACCTACTAGGAGTAAGGAGTGAGGAATAAGCAAACCAAGGCTATGATGTAAACTCTGCACTCTCGAAGCTTGGATCTATGCATCTTGGCATACAGGTCTACCCTAGCCACAAAGAGACACAGACTGTATCCTAGATATTCTGTTACCCACCAAGCCATATCAGCAAATAGAGACCTCCCTTGTCCATTGGAAAAAATCAGAGATGGTGAAGATTCTGACTGAGCTGAATCTATACCATGACTATAGAACCATGTGTCTAGGAACCTACCCTTCCCCTAGAGAATTCCCTGCGGCCTGAGCTGCAGGCCTGGAAGGGCATCATCTTTGAGGATATAAATGATAGATAGTAAAGAGCAGACAGAAAATCCAAAGCAGAAAGAATTATTAAACAGAGGCCTTTAAATTTCCCTTGATATCCCTTTGGCCTCCTTGGACACCTGTACCCAAGCACTATTTGCCAGAATTTGGTCTGAAACTGAGGGTCTACCAATTCAGAAACGGACTCCTTATGGCAGACTTGGAGTCTAAGGGGAATCATGGGAGGCCTTCTTAAAACAGTACATCTCATCTCCTTTCTTGTAGGGGCAGCTACACAGACACATATGCTCATGTCCAGCAGCTCGACTAGCACTTGGGCCTCCTTATTGCCAGGGAGATCTGCTGCCTGAACCATCTCAAATGTGCATGGAAAAAAAAAGAAAGAAAGAAAGAAAGACTAAAGGAAGGAAGGAAGGGAGGGAGGAAGGGAGGGAGGGAAGAAACGGAAAGAAAACACAGGTAGTGCTTTATTTTTCCAGAAATTGATAAAGGGGCATAAACAGGGTCGACTTCTTGCATCCATACTAACTAGGGAATGGACTCAAAACTAAGATTTCATCATACAGTAGTTTGTTTGCATATCCTTGATTCATTTCACTGCCCACTGTTGACTGAACATCCCTGATGTTGGCTCTGTACTTGACAGCGTGCTAGGGGCTACCAGATAAAATTCAGTTATGAGACTCCATCCCAAAAGCATTGCTCATGGAAGTATCCAAGGGACAAACTGATACATTAGGGTCATTATAGGTTTTCAGTGTGCACAGAGAGTTTGCAAATCCATTATCCCATTCATTCCTCACCACAGCCCTTGAGGTGGTATAAAGAAATAGCATCGTTAGAACTCAGGCTCCAGATCCAGATTGCATGGACTCAAAGTCTGACTCTGCCAATAACTAGCTGTCAAACTTTGGGAAAAGTTACTTAATCTCTCTATGCCTCAGTTTCCTCATCAGTAAAATGGGGTTAGAAACAGCTATCTTTCTTTTTTAAGAATTTTTATTGCTATTCTATTACAGTTACAATTCTTCCCCTTTTGCCCTCCTCTACCCATCCCACTCCCTACTTACACAGTCAATTCCCCCACTGTTGTCCATGTCCATGGGTCATTGATTCATGCTCTTTAACTAGTCCCTTCCCCTTCTTTTCTCCTCCCCTTTTTTCACTGTCAGTCTGTTTCATGTTTCCATGCCTGTGGTTCTATTTTGTTCATTAGATTCCTCTTATAGGTGAGATCATATGATGTTTGTCTTTCACCAATTGGCATATTTCACTTAGCATAATATTCTCCAGTTCCATCCATGCTATCACAAAAAGAGGAGTCCCTTTTACCCACTGTGTAGTATTCCATTATGTAAATGTACCACAGTTTTTTGATCCACTCATCTACTGATGGGCACTTAAATAGCACCACTATGAAATAGGGGTACATAGGTCCTTCTGAATTGGTGATTCAGGATTCTTAGAGTATATTCTCAGCAGCAGAATCATTGGGTCAAAAGGCAGTTCTATTTTAGTTTTTTGAGGAAATTCTATACTGTTTTCAACAGTGACGGCATCGGTCTGCATTACCACCAACAGTACATTAGGGTTCCCTTTTTTCCACATCCTCGTCAGCATTTATTTGTAGATTTATTAATGATGGCCATTCTGATAGGTGTGAGGTGATATTTCATTGTGATTTTAATTTGCATCTCTCCGATGGCTGGGGATGTTAAGCACCTTTTCATTTGTCTATGGGCCATCTGTATGTCTTCCTTGGAGAAGTGTCTATTCAGGTCCTTTGTCCAGTTTTCAGTTGGGTTGTATGATTTCTTTAAATATTTTGGAGATCTAAAAGAATTGTTGAGAGGGTTAAATTAGTTATTTCACATAAAGCATGTTCAACCATGCCTGGCACACATTCAACTTTTGCTATGTGTTAGTTATTTCTAGCCCCATGTTATAAGTGCAGGGACTACTTGATGCTCAGGGTGAAGCTAAAGGAAACTTAGTCATAATCTTCTATAGGCAAAGAAATAATGCCCCACCATTCATCAAGGGTAAATCCAGGCCAGTGCTCCTGCTTCTCAGGGTGACAAACCACAGACCTAGAACCCCAGTCTTCTCCCTCTCATCAGATATACTCAAGTTCTGTGCCAGCCAAAAAGAAGCCGTACAACATGACTTCAAGTAGCAGGTGAACTCCCAAAAGTGCCTGTAATGGTTAACTGTATACATCATCTCAGCTAGGTTACAGTCCACCTCATTTAGTTAAATACCAGTCTAACTGTTACTGGGAAGGTATTTTTTCAGAGGTGATTAACATTTAAATCAGTTGCTTTGAATAAAGCAGATTACCTTTCATAATAAGGGTGCAAGGCCTCATCTAATCAGTTAAAGGCCTTAGAGTAAAGACTGAGGTTTTCTAAAAAAGAAGGAATTTTCCTCAAGACTACAACATAGGAACGTTGCCTGGGTTTCCAGGCTGATGCCCTGCAGAATTCAAATTCAAGGCTGCAGCATCAGTTCTTTCTTAAATTTCTAGCCTGCATGCCTGTCTTACATATTTCAGACTTGCCAACCCCCACAATCATATAGCCAATTCTCTCTCTCTCTCTCTCTCTCTCTCTCTCTCTCTCTCTCTCTCTCTCTCTCTCTCTCTCTCTCCAGTCATGTGCCATCTTTCTTGGGTGAAACACTCTCCTCCTTCCTCCTTATAGCATCAGCCTGGGGAAATGCACTAGCCCCAACCTCTGGGCTACAAACTTAAAACCTGCTGAGGAGACAGCTATCTGAACAGAAATGTAGAGGTCTGGGCATACTCAACAGATGTCAGTGATTGAGCAGTGTGGCTTAGGGGATGGGAATTGTTCCTTCCCAACTTTCCCATGAATCTGACTGGCACCTTCTCCTCACAGGAAACTGGCTAGGCCCAACCTCTAGGCACCTGGCAGCCCCACTCTCCTGATCCCTGGTGACCCTTCCCCAACAAGGTCTGAGATAAATCCAAGACAGATTGAATTGTGTGCCTCTGTGGCAGGAGCTATGTCTCCAACCTTCCTACTAGCTTGACCAGCAGCTTCCCCTCATGGGAGAGCCTCTAGTTCCACCTTTCCAACTCTTATCAGACTCACCCTACTGAACTTGGCCTCCAGGCAGAATATTGGACAGACTGAGTGGTATGGCATAGGATGGGGTTGGGAGTAGGGGGCATTTTTTCACTCACATGCCTGACTAAAGAACCTTCCCTACACTCAGACAAATCTCAATATATTTGGACCTGATAAAATCGACTGTCCTCATTGTGATGACTCCCTGTGACCCCTCCCTACCACAAAAGTCTGCAGGAATCTGGCAGAAGGTAATTAGACTTGGTATACCAGTGGTCATTTGCTGGGTAGCCTCAGACCCAGCACTGGCACTGTGTTGGAACCTGTATCAATCTAGTGAACACACTCACCCCTACCTGGTGACTCACTAGAAACCTACATACATCATGCAACTCAAGTATCACCAGAGACTCTTTCAGTTACTGAGTCTAGCAGGCAGTTGGCAGGTGGAAACAGGCAAAAGCAGACCTTGGGGTGCCTTAGGCCTTTTACTGACCTGACCTCAGGATTAGTGATCATAAAAGCCAGCCTTAGATATGCAGCTTGGTCCTTCCCATGCATGCCCAAGCCCAGCAGGGGCAGTTACAAACACTAAATCATTTTATAGATCCTATCAAGTTGCCTAAAGCCAGTCACAGGCAGCATCTAACATAGGCCTGACCAGAGTCCCTCTCAACAGGCCCTAGAACAAACATACCCAGTGACCAGCTTTAGGAGCCAATTATCTTCACAAATAACATATCCAAATGCAGATCTCAGTAGGCACCAGGCCCTGTTGAGGCAAATTCCACTTCTTGTGGTCAGCATCTGCACAGTAGATTGTACACCCCCTCTGAGGTAGAGGTTAATCCTCAGAGTCATTCTGAGGGCTGACCCTATGTATAAACAGGCTGATAGCAATGATGGCTCAAATACAACAGGAGGACCCACATAATCCACACAAGGGGCATTCCTGGAGCACCTAGTTCAGGTGATCAAGAAGACTGCACCATTAGGTCCCATAGGACACCTGATATGTAAGGCTACCCTACTGAGACTAGAGGTCATAGCAGAGCTACCTAATATGTATAAACAAACACAAAGAGGAAGCCAAAACGGGGACACAAAGAAACATGCACCAAATGAAAGAACAGGAGAAACACCCAGAAAAAAAACTAAATGAACTGGAGGCAAACAATTGAATAGAGTTAAAAAAAAAAAAAAAATGATATGAGATTGTTCAAGGAATTTAGTGAGAACTTCAACAAAGAGATAGAAAACATAAAAAGGATATAGAAACTATAGAAAGAACCAGTCAGAAGTGAAGAATACAATCTGAAATGAAGAATATGCTAGGGGGAATAAATAGTAGGCTAGAACAAGCAGAGGACTGACTCAATAATTTGGAAGGCAAGGTAACAGGAAACACCCAATCAGAGTAGCAAAAAGAAAATGTAATTTTAAAGAATGAGGATTGTTTAAGGAACCTCTAGAGCAATATAAAGTGTAACAACAGTCCCATCACAGGGGTACTAGAAAAAGAAAGAGCAAGAAATTGAGTACCTGTTTGAAGAAACAATAACTGAAAACTTCCCTAACTGGGTGAAAGAAAAAGACACACAAGTTCAGGAAGCACAGAGAGTCCCAAGCAAGATGAACCTAGAGAAGTCCACACTAAGACACATCATAATTAAAATGGCAAGGGTTAAAGACAAAGGAGAAACTTAAAAATGGGAAGAAAAAGAGAGTTAGTTACCTGCAAGGGAGCTCCCATTAGACTGTCACCTGATTTCTCAACAGAAGCATCTCAGGTCAGAAGGAACTGGCATGAAATATTCAAAGTAATGAGAAACAAGGACTTACGAACAAGACTACTTTACCCAGAAAGATTATCATTTAAAACTGAAGGAAAAATAAAGAGCTTCCCAGACAACAAAAAGCTAAAGGAATTTGTTACCATCAAATCAGTATTACAAGAAATGTTAAAAGGTCTTCTTTAAGGAGGAGAAAAAGGCCCTGGCTGGTGGCTCAGTGGAGAGGTGCTGGCCTGTGAACCCAAAAGTCATTGCTTCTATTCCCAGTCAGGGCACATAACCAGGTTGCTAGTCAGGTCTCCAGCCAAGTCCATAGCTGAAGGCAGGTGAAAGGCAACCATACATTGATCTTTTCCCTCCCTTTCTTCCTTCCCACCCTGCTCTCTCTCTAAAAATAATGACTAAAATCTTAAAAAAAAAAAGGAGGTGAAGAAAAAGGAAATAGAACATAGTTATAAAGAATAAAATGGCAGTATAAATATACACCTATCAATAATTACTTAAAATGTAAATGGCTTAAATGCCCCAATCAAAACACATAGGAGAGTCAAACGGACAAGAGCCATGTATCAATATACAGTGGCACCTTGGTACTCATCATTAATTTGTTCTGAAACTCATGGTGAGTGCTGAAACTGATGAATGCCAAGCAAGCAATGAGTGATGATGCATTTTCTCTTGCAGAACTCATACAAGTTCTAGCAAGCATGACAAGTCCTGAGCAAGTGCCAAGTGCTGAAATATCTTTTTCTTTTTTTTTTTTTTTTTTTTTTTTTTTTGTCAAAATGTAATGAATACAGGATTTGAAAAGGTCTGAAGCTGACAAGTACCACAAGGACCGAGGTATGACTGCATATGCTGCCTATAAGAGATCAACCTCAGAAAGAAATATATACACAGACTAAAAGTAAAAAATGGAAAAAGGTATTTCATGCAAATGTGAGTGAAAACAAAAGCTGGGTTTGCAATACTTATATCAGACAAAATAGACTTCAAAACAAAGGCCATAACAAAAGAAAAGGAAGGGTATTACATAATGCTAAAGGAATAAACTCAACAAGAGGATATAATCCTTGTAAATATTATGCAGCCAACATAGGAGCACCTCATTATATAGAGCAAATATTGACAGACATAAAGGGAAAGATCAACAGTAATATAGTCATAGTAGAAGATTTCAACACCACATTGACATCAATGGATAGATCTTCTAGACAGAAAATCAACAAGGAGACAGTGGCCCTAAATGACACATTAGATCAGGTGGATTTGATTAACACCTTCAGAGCATTTCATCCCAACATAGCAGGTTATATATATATGTTCTTTTCAAATACACATGAAACATTTTTAAAGATCCACATGTCAAATTTCAATAAATTTAAAAAGATTGAAATCATGTCAAACATCTTTTCTCACCACAGTGGTATGAAACTAGGAGTCAATCACAAGAAAAAACTGAAAAACATGTAAAGATATGGAAGCTAAATAAATTGTTACTAAATAGTGAATAGGTTAACAATGAGAACAAAGAAGAAATCAAAAAATACCTTGAAATAAATGAAAATAGAACATAACAACCCAAAATCTATGGAACACAGAGAAAGCAATCCTAAGAGGGAAAGTCATAGCATTATATACTTCAAGAAACAAGAAATAGCTCAAATAAACAGTCTAACACTTAAAGGAACCAGAAAAAGAAAACAGAGCCCGAAGTGAGTAGAAGAAAGAAAATAATAACGATCAGTGCAGAAATAAATAAAATAGAGTCTAAAAGAATACAAATGATCCATGAAACCAAGAGCTGGCTCTTTGAAAAGATAAATAAGATTGACAAACCCTTCACCAAACTCATCAAGAAAAAAAGAGGACCCAAATAAATAAAAATAAAAACGAAAGAGGAGAAGGAATAACTGATTCTACAGAACAACAAAGGATTGTAAGAAAATATTATAAACAACCACGTGCCAAAAAATTGGAGGATATGGACAAAATGGATAAATTCCTAAAACATACAATCTTCCAAAACAGAATCAAGAAAAATCAGAAAATCTGTATAAACAGGTCACAACTAATGAAATTAAGCAGTAATCAAAAAACTCCCAACAAACAAAAGGCCTGGACTGGATGGCTTCACAGGTGAATTTCACCAAACAGTCAAAGAAGAATTAACACCAACCCTTCTAAAATTATTTCATAAAATTCAAGAGGAGGGAAGACTCCTAAGCTTATTTTATGAAGTCAGCATTATCCTAATTCCAATGCCAGATAAAGGCACTACGAAGAGAGAAAATTATAGGTCAATATTATCCCTAATGACCATAGATGCTAAAATTCTCAACAAAATATTAGTAAACCGATCCAGCAAAAACATTATAAGATCATACACCATGATCAAGCGAGCTTTATTCTAAGGATGCAACATTGAACAATATCTGCAAATCAGTAATAGCAATATACCACATAAACAAAATGAAGGATAAAAATCACATGATCATATCAACAAATGCAGAAAAAGCATTTAATAAAATCCAGTACCCATTTGTGATAAAAATATTCTCAACAAAGTGGGAATTGAGAGAATATACCTTAACACAATAAAGCTCATTTATGACACACCCACAACCAACATTACACTGAATGGATAAAAGCTTAAAAGCTTTTCCTTTCAGATTGGGAAAAAGACAGGGATATCTACTTTTATCACTCTTATTTAATATAGTCCTGGATGTTCTAGCTACTACGATCAACAAGAAGAAATAAAAGGCATCTAAATTGGAAAGGAAAGAGTAAAACTGTCATTATTTCTAAACGACATGATATTGTATATAGAGAACTCTAAAGATACCACCAAAATAAACAAACAAAAACAAAAAACAAAAACAAACCCTACTAGAACTGATAAATGAATTCATTAAAGTATCAGAATACAAAATAAATATCCATAAATCAGTTGCATTTTATACACTAATAATGAACAATCCAAAAGGGGATGTAAGAAAGCAATCCCATTTACAATTACGTCAAAAAATAAAATAAATTGGCTAGGAATAAGTTTAACCAAGGATGCAAAAGGCGTGTACTCAGAAAATTATAAAACACTGAGGAAAGAAATTGAAGAAAATACAAATAAGTGAAAGCGTACACTGTGTTCATAAATAGGAAGAATTAATATCATTAAAATATCCATACTATCAAAAACAATCTATAAATTCAAAGCAATTCCTATTAAGATACTAACAGCACATTTCACAGAACTAGAACAAATATTTCAAAGCTTTATAAGGAACCACAAAACTTTTTAAAAATCCCAAATAGCCATATCAATCTTGAGAAAGAACAACAAAGTTGAAGGGAGTATACTACCTGATATCAACCTATATGACAAGTCCATAGAAATTTAAACAGCATAATGCTAGCATAAAAACAAACATATAGATTAATTAAACAGGGCAGTGAGCCCAGAAATAAACCCACACTTTATCGTCAACTGATATTTGATAAAGGAGGCAAAAACATACAATGAAGTAGAGATAGCTTATGCAATAAATGGTGTTGGAAAAATTGGACGGTTAGGTGCAAAAAATGGAATTAGACCACCTTTTACACCACACACAAGAACAAACTCAAAATAGATTAAAGACTTAAATGTAAGGCTCAAAAACTATAAAAATCCTAGAAGAAAACATAGGCAGTAAAATCTCAGACAATTCTTATAGCAATATTTTTTCTGATATGTCTCCTCAGGCAAGGGAAAGAAAAGAAAAAATAAACAAATGGGACTACATTAAACCAAAATGTTTTTGTATAGCAAAGAAAACCATCAACAAAATGAAAAGGCAACCCACTGAATGAGAGAACACATTCACCAATTATATATCTGATAAAAAGTTAACGTCCAAAATTTATAAAGAACTTATAAATTGCAACACCAAAACAAACAAATAACCCAATTTAAAAAATGGGCAAAGGACCTGAATAGACACTTCTCCAAAGAGGATATACAGATGGCCAATACACATATGAAAAGATGTTCACCATCACTAATCATTAAAGAAATGCAAATTAAAACCACAATGAGATATCACCTCATACCTGTCAGAATGGCCATCACTAATAAATCAACAAACAAGGGTTGAAGAGAATGAGGAGAAAAGGGGACTTTTGCTCATTGTTGGTGAGAATGCAAATTAGTGCCACCATTGTGAAAAACAGTATGGAGTATTTCCACAAAATTGAAAGTGGAACTGCCTTATGACCCAGTGATTCCACTTCTGGAAATATATCCGAAGAAACCTGAAACACTAATTTGAAAGAATATATGCACCCCTATGTTCACTGCAGTGTTATTTACAATAGCCAAGATTTGGAAGCAGCCCAAATGTCCATTAATAAATGAGTGGATAAAAAAAGCTGTGTAACATTTACATAATGGACTACTACCTGGTCGTAAAAATAAAAAAGGAAATTTAACCTTTTAAATGGTATGGATGGACTAGAGAGTATTATGCTAAGTGAAATAATCCAGTCAGAAAAAGGCAAATATCAGAAGATTTCATTTATATGAGGAATATAATGAACATAATAAACTAACAAAATAGAAACAGACTCATAGATACAGAGAACAGGCTGACAGCTGCAAAAGGGAGGGGGTTGGGGACTGGGTGAAAAACATAAAAGGAATAAGCAAAACATAAATTAAAAACCTATAGACACAGACAACAGTATGGTGATTACCAGAGGGAAAGGGGGTAGGGAGGTGGAATAGGGTAAAGGAGAAATCAATGGTGACAGAAAGAGACTTGACTTTGGGTGGTAAACACACAATACAATATACAGATGATATATTACAGAATTGTACACTTGAAACTATATAATTTTATTAATCAGTGTCACCATGATAAAGTCAATAAAAACTTTTTAAAATAAAAGAGATACTCTATAGCAATAAAATTTAAAAACAAGTTTAAAAAGAAAAGTTTTTGCCGTGTTTGCTATTAGCTAGGCATAATTAGCCACCTAAAAAAATTCAGTAGACTTCACAATACGAACTAGATACCCAAGACGTTCCTTTCCTTGCTAAACCCCATAAGGTACTTGAAAGATCTGTGGAACATAGAGTGTCCTTCCCCCAAAAAGTTTATATTCTAGTTAGGTGTGTAGGCGCAAAGCACCATGAATGACAACATGGGTCTAGCTGCACAATAGTGCTAACCAGATGGGAAAGGTCAGAGAAGGCAATATCCATATGAACCCCTCAGAGGAGAGGGATTTACAATGAGCGTTGAAGTCCTAAAATTGAGGGGGGAGGTTATCTTAGTCTTGGGCCATGTAGAGATTCCGGTTATGTGAGTCCTGGACCAGAGGAAACCAAACATGAAGTCTGCATTTGGTTCCTTCCATGGGAATTCAAACCAAGGAAGACATTCTCTATTTTGCATAAATGTTATGAAGGAGGTTTCAGAAAGAATGCATGTGGCAGCCATAAGTTACAATGTCTAAAAGTAAAAGGCTCACCTGGGGAAGGGAAGACATGTGGCATGAAGCCCTCAGAGCCCGAGACTAAGCCCCTAGGAGAGGATGGAGAGAAGAGAGGCAGAGGAAGGGTCAGGGTGAGCCATTTCACTGTTAAAAGGATAGAAGGATGTACACAGGGAAACATCCTCTGGAAATCCAGGTCCTGGCAAGAAATCAATGCCAGAGATATGAACCAGCCTGTGTGGAAATCATAGTTTACTCCTTGGGAATGATGAGTACACAGTTATATAGAAAGAAGCAGAGGACCTTGTTTAGACCCTTAATCACCCCCATAGGTCAAGGTGAGAGGAGGGAAAGAAAAATGCAAAGTATTTCCTCTCTGAGAGGAAGTAAAGATATGGTTGTGCTACTGGAACCTGGAAAAAAGGTACACAAAGGATGGGGTGGGAGACAGTTCCACAGGAGCACTAGTGTGCTTATGCCATTGCTCATTTATCAAGCACATTCATGTTAAGGAAGGTGAGAGGTCCTGCAGTAAAGACACTTGTTCGATTTGGTCTAGCACTGCTTTCTCCAAGTTCACTGGACACAGAGCTCTTCTTACAAGTCTCAGAGCTTACTCAGAAACACTGGTCTAGCCCAGCCTCTGATACCCAGCAGAACCAGAGTGATGCCCCATATCCCCCAACAATTAACACAGCATTTTTCCAATATATCATACCAAATGCCTTGAACTCTGCAGGGGAACAGCATTATATAAATCTAAATGTCAGGAATGTTTAACATCCTAGACATCTGGGTTTGGAAACAACCATGAGATCAGCCCACATCTGGTGTGTCTCAGCACTTCCCCAAGCAGGCTATCCATAGCTCCTGCCCTCAGCCTGGCTCTCTTGGGAAGAAGAGCAAAGAGATAAATAATTCCTTGAGAGCATTATTTTCCTTCTCCGCTTCTACTGCCTTTCTGTCTTGTCTCTCCCAGGGCTTCCCTTGATGAATCCTCCATGTGCCTCAAATTATTTATTTCTCTTTCCAGAACTTTAACAATGGATGGATTAGAGCACCACATTTTTTAACAGCAGACTCCTGAAATGCCAGAGATCAGAATCATTACGTGCCGGGACAAAAGACAGGACTAGCAGCCAGAGTGGAAGCCTTGGACTGGAGGGAGGTGTGCACGAGGAAACCCAGGCAAGCTCTGGGCATGGGCCACAGCCCTGCACTTGCTGGCTGGGTAACCTGTATGCATTTACCATGTACCACACCCTACCACCTACCCAAGGTGAAGCAGTCTTTCCTGACTCCTCCTTCTTTCTGGCAGATGTGGTGCCAGCTCTTGTTGTCTGGAGGGAAGGACCTAATGGTATGGAACTCCTGGTAGCTATAACCCTTGTAGGACTTATATAGCTACTTAGAGGTGGTACCTGAAGAACCACACCTTAAAGACCCAGAAAAGACATCACTGTTTATTGACTATTCATAGCAGGGGTCACAAACTATGGCCATTAGGGCAAATCTGGCCTGCCATCTGTTTTCCTAAATAAAGTTTTATTGGGACACAGTATGCCAATTCTTTTACATATTATCTATGACTGCTTCTGCCCTACAACAGCAGGGTTAAGCAGTTGTGACAGATCCACAAAACTTAAAATATTAACTATCTAGACCTTTACAGAAAAAGTTTACTGACCCCTGGTTTAGGAAATACAGCTCAGAGTATCTCCCCTTTCCCTCATTTCCATCACACTCGAGTGCACACGCGCACACACACACACACACACACACACACACACATACTCTCCTGTCCTCCCATCTCTATTCCATGACTTACAGCTTCTAGTCTGTGTTTCTCTCTGCATCTCCCAGTCCTTGTGTGTCACTGTCAGTCTTTACTTTTCCATCACTGGCCCTCCCTGAGTTGGCATGTCTCTATTCCTCCCTGCTTTATCTATTTCCATTAATAACTAATTATATATAAACAAAGGGGCGTTGTTTTCTCATTTGTTAAACTTACTTCAGAGCCAGTTCTGAGTATGAAAGCAAATGAGTAGGACCTTTGTATTTCTCTGGAAGAAAAAAAAAAGAAGGAAAAACAAATCTAATTGCTCTTTAGTTCTGCGGTTTTCTATTTTTCCCCATTGTGGTTCAATGGCCCACAGTGGAAAAGGTTCCTCCTACATACACATCCCTGCAATTTAAAGCCATCCTTAAAGAATGTCATTGTGTGCAGTCTTTAGTTCCAGTTACCTGAGAAACAGTTGGCAATGACCCTGAGAAATTCTAGCCCACATTTGTAATCCAAGATCAGAGACATTAATTGGATGCATGATTCTGTAATACTTCTGTCTGGGAGGGTTTCAGTCACTCGAGAGGTTTTTCACAAGTGAGCAATCATGAGGTCACAGAACTTCAGACACAGTGGTTTCATTTATTACAGCACTCACCACAGTCTGACTTAAATGATAATTGTGAAGTTATGAGCACACTGGGAGCTGAGAGTGTATCTCACTCATTCCCTTAACCACCTACCCAGGAACCTTGCTTGGTAGCCAGCATGTGGTGATAATGAGCTAGTGTGAACGAGAGCTGCTTCTTTGTGCCATAACTGGGTTAAGTGATTTTCATTCATTTTCCATTCTGATGACTCATTTTTCAGGTAGAGTGTTTTAGTTTCATCTTGCTTAAGAAGAAATTAAAGCTTAGAGAACTTAAGTGGGTTTCCCAAGCCCTTGTCCTGCCATGGCGATAGTGTCAGGTCTTTCTGTCAAATGCTGGCTCAGTCTCTGCCTTCAGTTCCCCACGTCGGTGTCTCCCCTTGATGGCCTGACATTGACCCCTACTTTATCCCCTAGTCTCTGGCCCAGCAGCAGCTGTACCCTGGACTTCTCTCCTACACAGTCCAGGCACCCCAGCCCTGAATCCTCAGAGAGATGGTGGCCTCTGGGTCAGACCTGCTCAGCAGAGCATCACACCCCTCTCTCTCAGAGCAGGTCTCTCTGTCAATGTTGGGAACACAGCACAGCACGCCCTCTTTCTATATTTCTAGAAGAGGGAAGGAAGGAGACTGAGTGTCAGCCCAGGAAACCAATTTGAGGGTCTAGCCTTGTGAGGTTTTCCCACCAATCTGACAGTAATCTGGCAGGATGGAAAACAGGGGCTCCATCCTAACTTGACCCATCATCTTTTTTTGACTTTTGGAGTAAAGTGGACATCTCACAGGCATGACAAATGCCATCTCTGAAGAAGCACCTGAGAAACCTTCTGCTTCCCAGGGGTTTTCTACCTCACTGCTTCCAGCCATTGTCAACCCTGACAATGATGGCCCTGTATATGTCCTAGCTATCTTCCTACTCCCCACCCAGCACCTCTGGTAGCTTTGCTCAAGCAAGGTCACATGGAGTCCCAGGATGTCAACTGCTAGGAGCATACCATGCAGTGCTCCCCCAGACTGAGGCAGCAGATAATTTTGACTGAAGGCAGGCAGTCGCCCCCAACCAGCTTAGCTGTAGCCAGCACTGGTGCATGCCCAATTTCCAGAGCATTCTCCCTCCAAAACTGACGGAGAACACTGCCTGCTCTGCACACCTGCCAGCCCCATGCCCGGAGAATCTGAAGCTGGTTTATTGCTCTCATCAATCTGCATTCTTACATTCCAGCTGCTCATTTGGAGGTGGCATGGCTGCCAGGGCCAAGTACTGGGGGCTCTGGCTGCAGGCCCCAGTTCCGTCACCAGGTGGGTCTATCCCTCACTAGCTACTGCCCAACAGTCCTCTCATCCTCCATCCTTCCTTCCTATGCTTTTTTCTGAGAAGTCAACACTTGGAAGGAATTTATACCTCACCTCATTTCAGGGTTTTAAGCATAAGATCCTTGGATGGATTTCTAAGAGTTCATGAATCTCCTAAAACCATATTTTTAAAACTGCCTACACCTACACATGGTGGTGGACTGTTTTGGGGTGAATGACCATAATTTTCCATGGATTTTCAGTAGAGTTAATCACAAAAAAGAAACAGGAAGTTCAGAACGAGTTGATTTAGTTTGACCTCCTTGTTTGGCAGATGCAAAACTTTACACCTAAAAAGAGGTTTCAGGATTTGTGATTCACCAAAGTTCCCTAGCTGTCTTTCCTCTTTTTATTCCTATCTTTGATGTCAAGAAGAGATGTAACAAAAGTATACAGCCTATTTGGGGTCTGGGTGGAAGCTGTTTAGAAGCCAGAAAGCTCCTGAACCCTGAAATAGGTTCCCTCAGCCAGGGGGTTTGGACCAGGGGGTACATGAAAAGGACCTCTTGTCATGAAATCCAACTGGCCAGCTTATCTTGCCCTCACCATACATCTCTCTTCTCACTATAAACAAGACCCCCTTCCCTTGGGAAATCAACACCTGCATGAGAGAAGAAGGAGAGGAGGGGAGGGGAGGGGAGGGGACTCTCCTGCCTCAAAGGAAAACAAAGCCAGGACTCCAAGCTTCTAAACTTGGTCTGACTTTAGTTGACTTTGAGTCAGAACAGTCCTGAACCCTCTCCCCAGGCCTGCTGTGGTCCCACTGGTTCTCCTGTGGGCCGAGCCATGTTTCCCTGGGCTGGCTAGTGCTTCCCAGGAGGCAGGAGTCCTCTGGATGCTCCCCTGGTCTGCAACATCCTGCTGATGCTCCCTGAGCAAGACCAGTTTGGAGGCTGTGGCCCTGGATGCAGCAGTGCTGCTGACCCCCTGAGCCAGGGCTTCTCTGTACCCCTAGATTATGGCCCATTGAGGGTGCTTTTGAAATTCACAGAGAACATAGGAAGAAAATTCCTTCAAAAGTATAGTTTGAGAATCAGAAATTCTACGAATAGAATGAAGTATGAGGGATTAACTAGATTACCGCCTGCCCCTACCCTCGCTCCAGTTCATAAATTCTAGGAGAACCAAGTTTATTTGCCCTAGGTAGTATAGTAACACAAGAAAGGATGGATGGATGGATGGATGGATGGATGGATATGAGGGGAGGAGAGAGAGAGAAGAAAGAGTGAGAGAGGAAGGAAGGAAGGAAGGAAGGAAGGAAGGAAGGAAGGAAGGAAGGAAGGAAGAATTTTTTACTTGCTTCACCAATCTGGCATTATAGTGGGTTTTAGCATTAATTTCACTGTTACTTCAGTACCTACATTCTCTCTTTTTTCATCCCATAAATGTTTTCTTTGGGAAAGAACAGCATGTGCATAAAGGAAATATGGGAAGGACATTGACAATAAGAACAAATTCAGTTTTCCTGTGCCAGACACTCTACAAGACACTACTCATGTCCCCAGTCCCACTGCTTGGTAATCACTGTGGTAATTAGTCCCTGACCCACTAGCTTATTGCACCCCTCTTATGTCTCATGGGTGACCTCAAAGTGGGGAGGAAGGACTCTCACATATAATTGATGTTGTTATCTATGCATCTACCTGCCTTCCATTCCAGCTGCTACTCCAGCCCTTCTTTTTGACTATTGCTGGGGGTCACTCTCTTTTCCCCTTTGACTGTCTACATCTTCCTATGGTACCACCAATGCTTTGCTTCACCAGTAAAGCCCCTGGACAGTCTCTCCTTTTCACAGCTGCCTCACTGAGGCCCCTCTCCACCTGCCTCTGGATCCTCATCACTCTCACACTTTCAGTACCAGTCTGCTGTCACTGTTCTGTTCAGGTGGCCCACATTGTGGCTGGAATCCAACCATGACTGCTTAGAGAGCTCTGCATGTCCACAGTCTACGCTCAGTGAAGTTACCAAATAGGATGACCAACTGTCCTGGTTTGCCTAAGTCTAAAGGGCTTTCTGGGTCTTGAGACCTTTGATGATAAAACTGAGGCAGTCCTAGGAAAATGGAGATGGTTGGTACCTTATGAAATCATCTACTAAGTGGCAGAGCTGGATGAAAATGCAGGGCTATTCAGCATCCAAGCCTTTGTTCTTTCAAAGCATCAGACTGCATGATATTGTGTCTGTGTTCAACACACAGAGCAAGCATGTAGAAGAGCAACACTCCAATGAGACCTGCTTTTCTCTGAAGAACACACTATGGAAGTGATCCTATTCCATGGGCTTCTAAGAATTAATTGATAACATTAATATATTACTTTAGGGTAACCATACATCCTGGTTTGCCTGAAATAGTCCTGAATTGCACCTGTTCTCTCAACATAATTATTAATAGCATTCTCTTTTCAGTCTCAAAAGTGTCCTAGATTGGACAATAAATTATATGGTTACCCTCACCATCATATCACAGAGCCAGCTGATTAGGCTCGTGATTAATAGGGTGCTTCCCCAGGACTATAACTAAAGCCCAGCATGGCTTCTTCTGCTATTGACAAAGCATGTTCGCTCCACAAAGCAACCACCCAGAAAAAGCTGCATTTCTCTAGTTCCATCTCTCAGCTGATCAGAGCTCGCTTGGCCACAGGAGCCAGCCCTGCCCTGGCTTCCAAGCAGAACCCAGTCTGAGAAGTCAGTCCTCACATCATTTCAAAGAAGCAGACCAGGTATTAATTGGCACTCGGCACAGATTTATGCACCATACATCATTACCTCCTGCTGAGAAACAAGACAGATATAGGGCATATGCCAGGTCCTTTTAGAAAAAGGTGTCTTGACAGATATTTGAACCTAAAATGCCTTAAATAATTGGGACACCCACTCAAGGACATGCAAGATAAATGATTGAGTTTATAGAGTAGCCACCCCCTTGACTGCCTGAAGCTCTCCCTCCTCCATTTTCTCCTCTTCCTCTTCCAGTCCTTCTGTAGAGCCTCCTATGGCCCTCCCTGTTCATTAGTAGTGCTACAAAAAGACAAATTGGGGCAGAGAGAAGGGCATATTAGCTATTGGATGCAGACTGGATGAGAGAGGAAGTGAAAGTGAAGTTTGAGTCAGCTGGTGAATTTTATTTATTAAAGCTCTACCTAGCCCTGGCTGGTGTGCCTCAGTGGATTGCAGATCCACTCTGCAATCCAGGTCCTCAGCTGGAAGCAGGTAAAAGGCAACCATACATTAATGTTTCTCTCCCTTTCTTCCTCCTTCCCTGCCCTTGTCTCTAAAAATAATTATTTAAAAAATAATAATAATAACTAAATAAATAGGCCCTGGCTGGTGGCACAGTGCATAGGCACCAGCCTGTGAACCCAAAGGTCACTGGTTCAATTCCCAGCCAGGGTACATAACCAGGTTGCAAGCCAGGTCTCCAGTCAGGTCTGTAGCTGGAGGCAGAGGAAAGGCAACCATACATTGATGTCTCTCTCCATCTCTGCCTCTCTCCCTTCCCCTCTCTCTCTAAAAATAATAAATAAAACCTTAAATAAATAATAACTAAAGCCCTACCTATTAATCTAGTCCTCTAATTAACAGGGGCTAGATCTTGGGATTAACATATAGATGTGCTAATCACCTAGTGTGTGGTATAGAACATAATAGGTACTCAGTAAATGGTGGGTGGCTATGGTGTTGAGACCTGTTGCAGTTAATGGGTTAATAGGATCACAAGAGTCCACTGGGCACAGAAGGCCACTCAACACCCAGTCCAGCTCACCTGTCTTATCAGAACATTCAGAGCAAGGTCACCCAGTCATCTCTGCTCTTTCTCCCTCCTCTCTCTCTCTCTCTCTCTCTCTCTCTCTCTCTCTCTCTCTCTCCCTTACACACACACACACACACACACACACACATACTCCCCCCGTGCCCCCCTGGCCTGTGACTGTAAACCCCACACACACACACACACACCCGGCCCCCCTGGCCCATGACTATAAACCCAAAACACATCTTGGGGCAAGGATGAGGAGAGCACTGTCCCATAAAGTCTCAATTCCCTCTGCAGTACAATGAATGTTTTGGACATAGGATATTGTGCATTAGATACAAAGATGACATATGAGGACACCATCACAGTCCACAGGGGTCTCACAGTGAGGTGGAAAACATATTCAAGTAAACAGCCCATCTCAATCTGATCTCATTAACTAAATGATAGAGGCAAGCTCAGAGTGCTATACAAATTCAGAAATAGGACCCTGTGCCTTCAGAGGTTGAAGACAGTTTCCTAGAGGAACCAGCATCCTAGGTGACCTTGAAGGCCTGTAAGAATGAGCCAGATCAAAAGCCTTCTGTCATATCTAGGTCTGATAGTTTCTGTGAGACCTGTAAGGGTTAGTCTTTCTGTGCAGCCTAATGATAGACAGTGTAGGATTACTTCACTTGTCCTCTTCATTTCACCAAATCATTTGGGAGAGTGAAGACAGCATGGATGAAAGCCCACAGGCCCAGAATACAACCAGACAGCCCAAATAAAGGACACACCAAGAACAGCAAGTGAAGAAAATCTGGGAGACGGCAACATTTAACTCCACAAATCTCCTATCACAGAAGGGTACTCAACTAAGGCAAGGAAGCAAAGCAGGTTAACCCAAGGAAAGAACAAAAATAAATAAACAAATAAATAAATAAATAAAGAGCAAGCAAGAACAGACACCCAAAATGGGGGAAAAAAAGAATCAGTCCATCACCAAAAGGAAAGGGAGGATCCCCAGAAAGAACACAAAATGAAACAGAGGCACCTGGAATATCAGATAAGAAATTCAAAAGAATGATGATAGAGAAGCTCAGTGAGCTCAGCCACATCAAAGAAAACTGTAAACAACTCCAGGACAACTACAAACAACTCCAGGGAAATTACAAAGAACTCCAGGGAAATTACAAAGAACTCCAGGAGAACTACAAAGAACTCCAGGGAAATTACAAAGAACTCCAGGGAAGTTACAAGGAACTTACTGAGAACTACAACAGCATGAAAAAGGACATGGAAACTATCAATAAGTGCCAGGAGGAAATGAAGAATACAATTTCTGAATTGAAGAATACAGTAGAAGGAATCAACAGCAGGCTAGAGGAAGCAGAGGACCAGATCAGCAAGTTGGAGGATAATGTAGACAAATACTCCAAGACAGTACAAGAGAATCAAAAAAGGCTGAACAAGACTGAAGAGGGGTTAAGAGAGCTGCAGGACAACATGAAACGTAACAACATCCGTATCATAGGGATACAAGAAGGAGAAGAGAAACAAGGAATAGAAAACCTGTTCAAAAAAGTCATGATAGAAAATTTCCCTAACATGATGAGTGAAAACATGAACCCAGTTCAGGAAGCACAGAGGGTCCCAATGAGGATCAACCCAAACAGACCAACACCAAGGCACATTATTATTAAAATGGCTAATTTCAAAGACAAAGAGAGAATCCTAAAAGCATCAAGAGAGAAAAGACAAATAACATACAAAGGGGCTCCAATAAGGCTATCAAATGATTATTCAACAGAAACAATTCAAGCCAGAA
>PVIW01009232.1:0-53522 GCA_004026585.1 Noctilio leporinus
AGAAAGGGGATCAGTTTAGACAAGAACCTAGTATAAAGGAACCATGGACATGGACAATAAGTGGGATTGACTTTGCGGGGAATGGGTGGGTGAGGAGGAGGACAGAGGGGAGCAAAAAGGGGATGGATATAATACAACAACAATAAAATTTTTTTTAAAAAGGTATAAATACAGTTTATGGGTTTTTGATTACTGTCTTAAAATGCTTAAGTGTTAATAATGAAAACAGAATCACTAGGTTTTCCATTACAAGTAAGATAACAACCATTAATATTAATAACAACCATTAATCCCATAATCATCACTTCTTCTCCTTTCCCCTTCCCCACATCCTAATGGTTAGGATTTCAGTTTCTGGAAGGCCTAAGAGTTAGATATTGGAAAAAGAAGCCCCTCCAAATCACACTGCATTATCAGTCTCCTACAGTAGAAACATAAAAAACAGGCCTTCATTGTTCCATCTGGACTTCACACACAATAGCTAATAAACTGCCCAACTTTAAGTTTTTCAAGAATCTAAAACTTGTGGCCCAAAGTCAAATTCAGCCCACAGATATTTTGTTTGGCTTCACATGGGTTGATAAAATTTGAATTTTCTGAAATGCATGTCTCAATGTGCCAGAGGCCTCAACTTTCTCTCTTATCATCTTATATCTGGCCTTAATCAACAGAGTTTTGGTACTTGCCTGGTCCCCACTCCAGCCCAGGTGTATTTATTTAGATGCTTGATTCTTTAATAATATATGTACACAGTTTTAAAATAATTTGAGCCATGGCTGATGCAGCTCAGTGGATTGGCTCCAGGCTGCAACCCAAATGTCACTGGTTCAATTCCCCAGTCAGGGCACATAGCCAGGTTGCAAGCCAGGTCTCCAGCCAGGTCCCCAGCTGGAGGCAGGTGAAAGGCAACCAACCATATATTAATGTTTCTCTTCCTTTCTTCTTCCCTCCATGCCCTTCTCTCTAAAAATAATGAATAAAAATATTTTAAAAATAGAATAAAATAAAATAATAAAATAAATAAAAATAAAAATAATTTGATGCCCACAACAACCCTTTGAGCTAACTAGAGGGTTATACCCATTTTTCTGGTTGAGAAACCTGAAGTAAGAGGAAGAAGTAAATGACATCTCCATTTTTAATTGTTTCTTTTTTCTTTCTTTCTCTTTCTCTTTCTTTCTTTCTTTCGTTCTTTCTTTCTTTCCTGTGGTCTATGTCAATTTGGTTTGTGGGGTTTTTATAGGCTAGATCAGCAGCAATCACCAATGACTGCCTCCAAGGCAATGATGGGGTTCAGCTTCCTTCAAAGTGGTTCTAGAAATGGGATTTTAAGGGTTCCATTACCTCTATAAAATAGTACACAATTTTGATGGACATGCATACACAGAGAAATGCCTGTAGCTTTTATCAGCTCTCAAACAATGTGTGACAGCAATGTGAGGCAACTACCTGGTAGGCAATCATTTCCCACAGAAGAATTCTCTCCTACTCACAATGTGCAAGCCACTTGGCATGGCTGAGACAGTCCTGAAGGTTTACAATTAACCAAGTAAAAAATTAATTACTTGTTTTTGCATTAGTCTCATGGATTATTTCTATAATTGAAGGGTGAGGGAATAACCCTTCTATAATTGAAGGGTGAGGACCCTGGCGGGGGTTGGGGCAGGGGAGGTCCCCAGTTTAAAATGGGCTTTATTTGCCCACCTCCAGAATGACTTAATAACAGAGTTTGGTGAAAAAGAAAGGTATTTTGTTTATTTGAGGGGTATACAGATTTATATTACAGGTGCAATTGCACCATTAACCCCACTCCCTTTAAAAACACCCAAAACATATACAGTAATTCCCAATTAGGCTAGCTTTAAAACAGACAAGCAAAAGATACCATCTTTTAGAAACACAACAGTTCACAGCTTAATATTCCAGTTTTAAACTCAAAGTTCCCGGCAGCTGCTATACCCAATTAGGGGAGTATCTTGCACACACTACCCAACTCTTATACCACAGGTAATTCCCTATCTCTGTGTAAGCTGCATGTCTCCCTTGCTCCTCCCTCCCCCTTCTCAAACCAGGTGAGTTCTCAGGCCTCCTGTCTGTCTACAGGTCCATCCAGGGGAGCAGAGAGACCGCCTATGTCTTTGCAAGTCCATCTGGGTGAGAGAGCGAGACCATGTGTCTGGTGCCCTATTTTTTTTTTTTTTTTTTAATTTTATTGTTATTGTATTACATCCATCACCTTTTTACTCCCCTCTGTCCCCTTACCCACCCACCCACTCCCCCCTCAAAGCTGCCCTATTTTTAAGCCATAATGGTGGCCTGTGACTCAGTGGTCCTGTGGCCAATTATGGCCACCTGTGAAATCTCATGTAGCCCTGTAAATTCCTTCATTACCATTCTATGGTCAAAAACCCTTCCCATCTTCTTGGAGTAAAAGGTTTATCTAGTCAGTTGTATAACCAAGACACTAGTTACCAGTCATAGATATGCAAAGTCCCTCTCAGGAAAAATGGCTTACTTCAGTGTCCCACCCCAAACTGCAGAGTGGGGGATTTTGGCTTCCTGCCACTCTGTAACAAGAGGGTAATAGAGTGGAGCACCTAGCTGGCCCTTCAAATGTCTCACCTGGAGGAGACCCAGGCCTTTTTTGAAGTATTTGCCACCAACAGTAACATAAAATATTGGCCAGAAGCAGTGCCTTAGCAAAATTTATCAAAGCTAATAGGAAATTAAGGCAGAAAGGCTCCTGAATGATGTGAAGGGACAAATCTAGAAAGTAAAAATGACTATGCAATACAAATTCAACAAGCCTCAGCAAGGCTACCACACAAGACCCTCTCCTTCTTGCCAGAGTTTCTCCCTAGACTTTGTTCCATTTCTCACACTCATGATTCAGCCACTTTTCCCCCATCAATCAAAACTGACTCCAAAGAAAAATGTAATTTTGGCTCCACTAAGGTCTTAAGGACTGGTGGGGCCTAATAATATCCTATTGTTTTATAGATGATGAAATATTAAGTCAAATGAATGAATCCCTACCTGAGCAATTTCTGATATCAAGGTATCAGTGGATTGGAGTAAGACATATTTTCTGCCTTTGTGAGCATATCTGGGCAGGCATGAGAAAGGGCAGCCACGTATAAAAGACCTGGATTTTCAGGAGAACAATTAAAATATCTTATATATTGAGCTTTTTATAAGCTTCCACTTAAAGAAAATATTTTTTTGTCTTTAAAAGTAGACAGAGAAAGTTAAACCCTTTGGTTTAGTTATTTGTGATATCCTTTATAGTTTAAACATAAGAATTTCTAAGAAAAGAAATGAATGAAACTAAAGCCAGCTGTTGGAAATAGAAACAAAAATAAATAAGCTTCTACTTGGCCTTACCAAGAAAAAAGAAAGTAAATTCAAATGAATAAAATTAAAATGTAAGAGGAGGCAGTATAATTGATACCACACAAATATGGTCATAAGCAGTGTTATAAGAGACTACCACAAACAATTACTCTCCAACAAATTGGACAACCTAGAAGAAATGCATAAATTCATCAAAACATACAATTTACCAAGACAGAATCATGAAAAAACTGAAAATATGTATAGAGCAATTACTTGTAAGGGGACTGAATCATTAATTATTATACTAGATGTCTTACCCATACAGACAGACAGAAAGAAAGAAAAGGTATTCAAACTGGAAAAAAAAAAAAAAAGGAAGTAAAATTATCTCTATCTGCTGATGATATGTTACTATATATATAGAATACTCTCAAGATTCTAACAAAAAAAAAAAAACTTAGAACTAATAAATAAATAAATAAAGTTGCAGGATACAAAATTAACATACAAAAATCAGTTGCATTGCTTTATTTTATTTTAAAGATTTTATTCATTATTTTTAGAGAGAAGGGCAAGAGGGAGGATGAAAGGGCCTTTCACCTGCCTCCAGCTGGGGACCTGGCTGGAGACCACCTGGCTTGCAACCTGGCTATGTGCCCTGACTGGGATCGAACCAACAACCTTTGGGTTTGCAAGCTGGTGCCTATCCACTGAGCCACCAGCCAGGGTTCAGTTGCATTTCTTTACAGGAGTAATAAACTATCAGAAAAGGAAATAAGAAAACAATCCCACTTACAATTGCATCAAAAAGAATAAAATACCTAGTAATGAAATTTAACCAAGGAGGTAAAAGATCTGAACACCAAAACTATAAGACACTGATGAAAAAAATTGAAGACTGTGCAAATAAATGAAAACATATTTTACCATGCTTATTGATTGAAAGAATTAATATTGTTAAAATGTCCATATTACCCAAAACAAAATGTAGTAGATTCAAGAGAATTCCTATCAAAATTCTAATGGCATTTTTCACAAAAATTTTAAACATCTTAAAATTTGTATAGAACCACAAAAGAGCCCATATTGCAAAAAACAATCTTGAGAAAGAACAAAATAGGAGGCATCACATCCCTTATTTCAAACTATATTACAAGACTGTAGTAATTAAAGAGTATATTGGCATAAAAACAAACATGTATACCAGTGGAATAGGTAGAGAGCCTACAAAACTCTCTCTCTCCATACATACATATAAACATACATATAATATTATATATCATATATAATAATTATCATATATATCATAAATTCAACAAATTTATGACAAAGCAGCCAAGAATATACAATGAAGAAAATGTAGTCTCTTCAATATATAGTGTTGGAAAAACTGGACAGCTGTATACAAAAGAATAAAACTGTGGACTCCTTGCAACATATACAAAAATCAACTCAACATGGATTAAAGAATTGAATATAAGACCTGAAGTCATAAAATTCTTAGAAGAAAACAAAGGAGGTAGTTTCCTTGACATTAGTCTTGATGGTGATTTTTGTTTGTTTGTTTTTAATATGATACACAAAGTAAAGGCAACAGAAGCAAAAATCAACAAGTGGAACTACATCGAACCAAAAAACTTCTGCACAGCAAAGGAAACCATTAACAAGATGAAAATGCACCTACAGAATAGGAGAAAATATTTTCTAGTCACATATCTAGTCACATATCTGATAAGGGGTTAGTATCCAAAGTATATAAAGAATGCATATTTCTGAATTGCAAAAACAATCAAAATCCAATTAAAAACTGGGCAGAAAAACTGAATAAGCATTATTCAAAAACTAATATACAAATGGACAATGGTACATGAAAAAAATGCTCAATATCACTCAAGGAAATATAAATCAAAGCCCCAATGAGATAGCATATATCACTTCACACCTGTTAGTACGGCTATTATCAATAAGACAAGAGATAAGTTTTGGCAAAGAAATGGAAATGCTTGTTCACTGTTAGTGGAAATGTAAATTGGGACAGCCTCTATAGAAACAACATGGTAGTTTATGGAAAAATAAAAATCAAACTACCATATGATCCAGCAATCCCACTTTTGGGTATAAGGCCCAAAGAAAATGAAAACAAAATCTGGAAGAGTATCTATACTCCCATGTTCAGTGCAGTATTATTTACAATAGGCAAAATATGAAAACAACCTGAATGTCTGTCAATGAGTGAATGGATTTAAAAAATGTGACAATATATGTACACATAATGGAATATAATTCAGCCATGAAAAAGAAGGAAATTCTGTCATTTGCAACATGGATAAACCTGGAGGGCATTATGCTAAGTGAAATAAACCAGATAGAGAAAGACAAATATTACATGGTATCAATTATATATGGAATCTAAAAATAATAATAATAATAAGTCAAACTCATAGGAACAAAGTAGAAAAGTAGTTGCCAGGGGCTGAGGTTGGGGGGAAATAGGGAGAGACTGGTAAAGGTGCAAGCTTGCAGGTATAAGATGAATAAGGTCTGAGGATCTAATATATAACATGGTGACTATAGTTGATAACATTGTATTGTAAATTGAAATTTGCTGAGAGTAGAATTTACTGTTTGTATCTTACAAATACAAAGGAACAAGTAAACAAAGTGATAGAAGTGTCAATGAATTAGATGAAAGGAAACCTTTCACAGTGAATACATATATTAAAGCATTACAATATACACTTTAAATGTCTTATAACTTTATTTGCCCATTATACTTTAATAAAGCTGAAAAACTTATATGATTCCAAAGCTTGAATCTTAATCTTCCCTGTCATGGACAAACCTATCCCTGCCACTCCTCAACAAGCCTGGCCAAACTCTCAGTTAGTCAGTACACATTCCAGAAGAACTAACCTCTACCCTGCCCAACCTTATCCACCTCTGGAACCAGTGTTCAGAAGCCCCAGCATTCACCATCATCATTTACTCACAGAGGCTAAAACCCCCGTAGTCATCTTTGACTCTTGTCTTGCATAATCCCCATATTCAGCACATCAACAAATTTCACTACTTCTACCTCCAAATGCATCTGGAACCTGACCACTTCCCACCATGTGTCTGGATATCCATCCACCTGGGACAAGGCATTACCACCTCTGGTCTGGACCACCAAATCAGCTCCTTAACTATTTTCCCCCACTCTAGTGTCTCCCCCTTCTTGTCTCTTCTCCCGCAGCACTCCAGTGTCCTTCTGGCAATGTAAACTAAATTGCATTTTTCTTGTGCTTCAAATCCAAACTTTTACCAAAGCCTGAAAGACCTTATACCTTTCAATTGTTGCTTACTTATCCATCTTTATCTCCCATCCTGCATACTGATGCATTTCCTTCATTGTATGATACTACACTATCTGAAATTATTTCTTTCATTCATTTAATCAGCAAATACTTATTAAGCTCCTAATATCTAGCTATCAAGGCATATTCTTGTTATTATGAATACAGCAATAAACAAAACAGATTTTTAAAAACCATGCCTTGTAGAGCTTACATTCTGGTCAAGACAAATAGGAGGATGTGTTTAACTGGTTAACTATCCTGCTAGAATGCAAGTTCCTTAGGAACAGAGACCTTGACTATCTTGATCACAGCTGTATCCCTAGTATAATACTTTAAACAATGATTATTAGTGGGTACCCAATAAATATTTATTAAATGAATAAATAAGAAAAATTTTCCTGATTCAAGGCCTTATCCTCCATTCAGAACAGATATGTGATTATGCTTCACTCTGGAAGCATGGAAGACCATCCTAGAAGGAACTCATAAGACCCTTCTCATATTAGGCCTTACTGCACACCAGGAAGCCATGAGATATAGTTGCCTGTCCAAGAGGGAGAGTTGACTCTTCTAGGTCAGAGTGTTCTGTCTGCCGTTCGCCTTGTAGAAAGACAAGTGGAAATTCTCATCTCGGGGTCTCTGGCTGCCCAGTCTCAGTCATGATACCCCTTCCCTTTCTCACTTATCCCTAGGAAAAGAAATTTCAGAGGGACCCTGCTGCTCTGGCCTAGGCCACATCTGCTCCCACTGCTTTGGATTTGTTCAACTAGTACCACAGTTCATAAAAATGTTTCCCATTGGAAGGGAGTAGATTAAATTGATCGCTGTTTCTATCATCAAGCCTCCACAACTACCACCACCCTACTACCCATTTTACTATGGTGGCTTCCACAGAGATTCCAATTAATGAGTGGAGATCCCTATTTCACGAAATGGGTTATAGAAGCTAACTTCTGAAATAATGCTTAGCACTTTATTCTGCCAGAGCTTAAAACACTTCATAGTTCATAGGTAGCATCTAATTAATCTTCACCAAGTCCCCAAGAGAAGAAGAAAAAAGAAATTTTGTATTATCCTCTTCTAGCCACGGATAAATATGGAAAATCAGCATTTCCTCCACAGAGTAGATCTGGGCCCAAACCAAGGGGCTGCTACCTCTACAAGCCAAATTGACCATCAAGCCACCCTGCCCACCCTTGGAAGCTGTAGAAGAGAAAGGGACACATAACAGAAATCTGAAGACCTCTCCAAGCTGTATGGAAGAAGATGTCAAAGCCATCCCATGTCACCCAGCTCTTGTCACTCTGTGATCTTGCTCTGTCCTTGGAAAGCAGCAGCATGCTTTCTTTGAGATGTAACAAGCTTTTATATGAAAGATTCTTTTCATCTCCCTGGGAAGTAGGAATACCTGG
This sequence comes from Noctilio leporinus, assembly GCA_004026585.1. Taxonomy (NCBI): domain Eukaryota; kingdom Metazoa; phylum Chordata; class Mammalia; order Chiroptera; family Noctilionidae; genus Noctilio; species Noctilio leporinus. Next base: position 8,087 of record PVIW01009232.1, read on the forward strand.
AGACTGTTTTGAATACAGATATTGACACCCAATTATACAACTCTGTTTTCATGGTGTAACTGAGTTTGTTAGGTCACTCTCAGTCCCTGCTCATACTTTCTTCATTTTCATTAGGATGTCTTTCTCCCTCTCAGGGCTTCTCAGCAGAGGCTGCCTCCAGGGAGAAATAACTTACTTTGGGAGGATGCAGAAGGGAACATAGCGTCAGACTTACCCTGGCTTTGGAGGAAAGGTAGGTGGTTGGAAGGCATCGAGGAGAGTCACCCCAGGAAGTAATTACACTGAGAAACCTGGTATCTGCTCCATTGTCTGCATCCCCTCTATCTACTTCAAATAGTTCCTTGCACATCCCTCAGGGGGTAGATACACCAGAATCCCCTCAAGTCTGCCCTTCCAATCCTCCATGCTCTAGATGGGACAAGTCAAATAACTCTCAGCAGTGTGCTCACAGGCATTAGTGGCTTAATGTGCTAGTTGAACCAGGCACAAATTAATCTGAGCCTCTGGAAACATAATACCCTAACCTGGACTTCTTAATCTGGACTTCAGAAATCTATAAATCCCCTGGAATTGTAGGCAAAATTGAATATACATGTGACTATGCCCGTTGTCCTGAAGAAAGGGTCCACACCTTTCATCTAATTCTCATAAAGTTCTGTTCCTTAACAATGTTAAATTATATACCCAACGGATGACTCTAAGGAGAAATTTTCTAGCACTCTGACCAAAAAAACTGAAGGACAGATGAGAGACAAGCAGGTCCCTTTACTATTCCTTAATATTAACAGCTGATATTCATAGGAGGGTCCCCTGGTGCCAGGAATTGCTATAAGCACTCTCCATTTATAAACCTTATAAATTCTCATAAGGGCCCTATAAGGAGCTACTATTACTAACCCCATTCTACAGATGACTAAACCAAGGCACCCAGAGTCACAGCAAGTTGGAGGCAAACCTAGGTTTAAACCAGGCATCGTGGTGAGGGAGTCTGTTCTCTGAAGGCAGCGCCAGGTGTGTGGCTGCCTGACGACCTGCTGCACAAGTGTGGCTCTCCTTCTGGGGGCTGTTCATCCACACAACACTGAAACATTTGCCTCCAGGGCTGCAGAACTGAAATCTACATCCGGACTGGGACACACCATGGTTTTGGCAAAGCTTTTCCCAGAGATTATACACTTGAGATGATCTATTATAAGCAAGTGCTTTGTAGGCTGCACAGTGCTATACAATATGAATTAGGATGACAACTATGGTCTGCGTTTTGCCTGATAAAGTATAATTTTAAAAAATTATCCCAAGTGCTGCAGGTTATTTCCACCCAAACCAGTGTACTTTCTTTGCTGTTGACCACATTTTACCCTTAACAGCTACTCCTCACTAAGTTCATATAAAAGCATGAATCTGTAGAAATACTGGAAACATAAAACTCCCACAACTAGAACATCTGGCCTCACAGCAGCACAGATGTGTGAACCGCATATTTAATGGGGCTTTTTCCCACTGATTTGCACCCAGTGGGTGCTCAAATATTTTGTCAGTGTCAATCGTGACATTACAAGAGTATATTTTTTCATGTTGTTCCACTCAGTCTCAAATTTCAAAAATTTTAATATGATTTAATAAGATTTAACAATAATTATTCAAATAAAAATCCTCTTCACCTAATTTAAACTCTTTTGCAAAGACCTCAAAATTTCATAAACATCAAGAATATGGCTTCAATTCAATTCAATGAATCTTACTTTCCAAAATTAAAAGCAAAACATATAACAAAAAATTAGGTTGCAAAAATATTCGATTATATGAATAAAATTGAATTAGCCCTACTTCTTACATCGGTATTAAATCTATTTTAGGATAGCTTTAAGCAAACCATTTATTCACTCATTCATTCACTCACTCATTCATTCTTTCATTCAACATTTACTGAGCACTCCCACATACCAGGAACTGTCCTAAGCTTTTGAGTTGCATCAATAAACAAAATAGGCAGATTCCAGCCCTTTGAAAAGCTTACATTTAAATAAGAGAGTCAGAAAATAAACAAAAATATATAATTAAGTAGCATGTGTAAAAGTAAAGAGTGTTCTGGCCTTGGCTGGTGGCTCAGTGGATAGGCCCCAGCCTGAGAATCCAAAGGTCACTGGTTCAATTCCTAGTCAGGGCACATAACCAGGTTGCAAGCCAGGTCTCCAACCAGGTCCCCAGCTGGAGGCAGGTGAAATGCAACCATGCATTGATGTTTCTCTCCCTTTCTTCCTCCCTCCCTGCCTTTCTCTCTGAAAATAATCAATACAAATTTTTAATTAATTAATTAATTAAAAGTAATGAGTGTTCTGGAAGAAGTAGAGATGGATGCATTTGAGCAGAAGTATTTGAGGGCCTTAAAGAAATTACAATGATAAATAACAAAGTCAGAGTGAACTTGAAGGCCTTGAAGAAATCACAATGAAACAGCAAAGTCAGAGTGAACTTCAATTGAGAAAGGAAGAGCAAAAGCATGAAGTTGATAAGGGATACCTGGAAAAATAGTGATGGAAGCACACTCACTAAGGCAGAAACATGCCTGCTGACTTTCTGAAACATCAAGGAAGCCAAGAAGGCTGCAGCAGAAAGAGCCAGGAAAGAGGTGGTAGAGATGAGGTCAGAGAGTGAGGGCCTGGCTGTGCAGGGCTTTGTGAGCTGTGATAATGACTTTTGCTTTTCTCTGCGTGAAATAGGAAGCCAGTGACAGTTTCGAGCAGAGAGAAAGCAGGATCTACCTTTTATTCTAAAAGCATCCCCTCTGGCTACTCTATTAAGAACAGATTGTAAATATAGGTTTGGAGGTTGGGAGAGAGGATCAAGGAATAGAAGCAAGTAGGTAAATTCCGATGCCTTTGAAGTTAACCAAAGAGAAGGTATTGGCTGAACTAGGGAGGTAGTAGTGGTGATGGTGAGAAGTGGCCAGATTCGGGAGATATTTTGAAAGTACATCAGTTACATACCGGATACAAAAGCACAGACTCAAGATGACTGAGGTTTTTGCTCTGAGAATGTCATTATCAAAGAAAACCAATTTCCCAGTTCTCTTAATGAAGAAGCAAAGACAGTATTGGGAGGCAGGCTACAACTTGCCTTATAATGATGATGCAGACTATCTAATGGCCAAAGGACAATAGTCAGGATGTCCTCCTCTACCCTCCACCCACCCCAGAGAAGGATCTTCTTTTCTTCTTTCCTCTCCATCCTCCTACAGACCTGGAGCAAGGACCCCCTAGAGTTAAAGAGTGTCATGCATATCTACACTCAGTATTTCATTTGTTTCTTTTTATGGTGACATTTGTCCTAATCTTCATCTTTCAAGCTTCCAGGAGAGCCCAGAGTCCTGATCTAGTGGGAGTAATGAACAAATGTACTGTTCATGGTTTTAGAGATGTTGATTCAATTTCCTTTCAACTTTCAATTCCATTGACAGAATAAGTAAAACACAAATTTCATGGATTAAGGGAGTTTCATAGACTTTTCTGAACAAATCTGAAAAATTGGTGTAGTGGGTGGCATATCAATTACAATCTAACCCAGGCCCAGAAGTTCACATTTGCTCTTTTTACAGAAAGCACATCATTAAATCACTGTCTAGTTCGTAACTGGCTTTATTGGGACATAAATTCATTTCACTAAACCAATAAATGTTCATTCTTCACCCTGGAGATTCTAGTCAGTCTGGTTTTATCCTGCTCAAGCTCCTGAGGCTGCCATCAATTACTCATGTTTGGGTTTATATGTCATTATGGAATTACTTTAGCTAGAACTAACAGGAAGTGGAAGGACAATAAAACTAAGCCTCATTCCAAAGAGAATATACAGAAGAGGGCATTCACCTGAACCCCATTATTCTTTTCTATAAATTAAAATATCCTGGCATTCTGCAGCAGCCATCCATTACATTTAGATTCTCTGTGAGAGCCGGGGCAGGCGAGTGCCGGGTACTAATGAAGGCAGCTGGAGGGTCCGGACTCAAGGTTTCAGCGTAAGACCTGCTTTGCAATAGCAAAGTGTGTGACTTTCAGCCAATAGCTAATGTCACAGAGACTAAGTTTCCTTGTCTGCAAGTCGAGCACAACAATACCAGAGTCACAAACTAGGGGACAAGTACATGAGACAACTTGAGGGTGAGGGTGGGGTGAAAGGGGGAAGATCTAGCTCAGAGGTGCTCTCTCCCTCTCTGTTTCTCTATTAACCCCAATTTGTCCCAGCAGCCTTCCATTCTGATCTTAAACAAGTGATTTAACCTCTTTGAGCTTCGATTTTCCCATGTGAAAAATGGAGCTGATCATATCTATCCTCCATTTGCCCTCACAGGTATGCTGATACTGATCACCTCTGTGAAGCTCTTAGCATCTGACTGGAAATGGGGTCAATTGCAGAAGGCTGTAACACCACTGAAGCAGGATTCCATTTTTAAAAACAAAGGCATTATCTCTCCAACCAAATGTTGCTCCTTATGATGGAAGGTTTCTCTTTAAAGCCGTCAGCTCTTTTTTTCCTCTCAGATAGAAAATGGCTTCCTCTCTCAGAACCATATATAACTTCAGAAGGAAGGAGGGGAAAAAGGCAGAGCTGGCAAAAAGTAGAGGTGAATTGAATGCCTGTACATCCCATTTAGGATAAACTGCCCTTGGTGTAAAACAGTCAGTAACATTTTACAAGGAAAAAGTGTGAATAAATGACTGCAGTCCCCAGACAGTGTTTCTGATGGCTTTTTATAAAGTGTGTATGCTGCCTGCATACCTCTGTGCCCACTGCCCTCTCCAGAGAGATATGAGCAGGGCTTCATGCCAGCCAACCAGCCAACTGCTCCAGCACACACCTGCCAGAACTTTTTCCGCCTGCAGACCTTTCTGGGGTTGGAGCAGGTCCTACAACCAGACCTAGGCCTGGAAAGCTGGAGAGAGCCTTTGTGCCAGGTCTGGTGCTGGGTGCTGAACAAAGGAGGAGCCAGCAAAGACAGACAAGAAATAGGTATGGGCTCTGAAGTTACACTGGGAAGCCAGTCCTGCCATTTACAGTGTGACCTTGAACCATTTTCTCCTTCTATAAGATGATATCTAAAACCAACCATACAAGTCCTTGGGAGGATAAAGCTCTATGACATGATGAATGTACTTAACACAGAATTTGTACTCAATATATTTTTATTCTCTCCCTAGTTACTGGGATTAGTTCATTTAGTCCTCACCAGAAGTCAGACAAGTAATAAGGAATTTATAAAGAATAAAACTAAGGCACAAGGTGACTTACTCAACAGCTGCCTGTCTGTCTTTGACTTCATACTTATTCACTGCTTGGAGTTGTCTCTTTATCTTATCTAATAAAGAACCTGGAACTAAGAAAAGTGAATGGGTTAAACTCCTTTCCCAAGACTCAACAGATTCAAGTCAAAACAGCTGTTTCCAGCTGAATGTTCTTTGCATTAGCCTAGAGTCTTAGAGACCATCATCATTTCACAGATAAACTGAAGCCTAAAAAGACAACAGTTTGCTCAAGGGCACACTTCAAATATTGACAAAGGACCTTGAGATCTTTCAGAATACTCTAATATGTCTTGGTGCCCTCTGAGGCTGTAGCCTATAGTTTTTAATTAAATTATTGAAAGCCTGCTATGCACAAGACGTTCCTACTCTCAAAGAGTTAACTGCCAATTGGGAGAAGAAGCTCATTAGCAAGGACCCCTGAGTGGCAGATACTACCTAGGGGTAAACTCCAGATGAAAAGAATGTGGGAAGGACATTTAATCCATCCTTAGGGGATCAAGGAAGTCAGATCAAAGCTAAAGGATCAGTGAGTCTAGGAAGCAGAAGCAATGTGTCAATAACCAAAAGTTTAGAGAACATGGCCTATTAAGAAAATTGGAACACAGGGGTAGCTCAGAGAAAGACTAGGCTGAAAAGGTTAAGTCAGCTAAATAAGGACTTGTAAACTACTGATGATATTTGAACTAAATACTGTGAAAGGAGGTTATTGCTAATTATACCATCACTTGTTGGCCATGCTTGGGACTAGAAGGGCGAGACCTATATCACCTAGAGACAGCAATGGCTTTGGAAAAATGCACTTTTGGTTTCAAATCAAGCCCAAATTCCTATGAATATCAAATAGATAAAAATCGTAGTATCACATAATGTACCTTGATTTTGGTAAGCCATTTCAATAGTCCTTGATTTCCCTGTGAACAAGATGGAGAAATACACTAAAAAATACTCCTATTTTGTGAATAAATAGCTGGATAGACATTTTAATTCAAAAAGTGAATCAAAGGGGTCATTATAGAGAAGTCTCCAGTAGCATGCCACAAAACTCTCTCTCTCTCTCTCTCTCTCTCTCTCTCTCTCTAGCTGATCTTTTTCTGATGGGCACATTGCAAGGCTACTAGGAAGAAATGGAAGGCATGTTTATCAAAAGTGAAGATGACTCCAATATAGGAGGAATAACTAGCAATTTAGGAAACACTATTTTTAAAATACTAATAAAGTCATATCAATAAAATAAAATGCAGCAGGGACAAATGTAAAATCTTTCATTTATACTCAAAGAATTTACTGCCATGTAAGGAAGACCTTGGTAATAGTTTATGTGAAAAAAATTACTTTTGTTAACTGTGAGATATGATTGCAGAACAACAAAATATGACTAATGTAATTCTTTATTGGAATAGAAAAAGAGTTGAACAGATGAATAAAACCTGGCTCATATTTCCAGATTGGTGAGGAATAAGGGACAAGTGTGATTCCAATAAGAGTCATGAACAGCACTTTTTAATTTTTTTTTACTCACTGAATTAGTTACCCCTGCCTGCTCCCTCAGAGATGTCTCCTCACATTCACAAATGGTGGTATAACTGTTGTGATAAAGATACGATATGGGAAGCTATTGTGTTTCCCATGTTTCACCCCATTGATATAGTTGAAAAAACAGCTTTGGTATTGTGCTCAATAACTTTGAGAAACTACAGGTATAATCCTTTGTAACTCCTAACAACCTCCCATTTTGCCCTTTTTTGAGAGCCCACTAACCTGCCAAACTGGTGCTCATCAATGTTTTTATTTTTTACATTAGGGCAGGTTTCATGTTGTGGCTTCTTGATCCCATATGTAAATTGACCAAATAGATCTACTAGCCCAGCCCTACAGACATGCTAGGCCAGTCTAAATTCTCCATGGTAGGGGCTTGCCCTGCACACATGGCCTCTCTGCAGTAAGACTCTCCCCAGACCCAAAAAGTTATACTTTGGGGGGACCCCTGACCTGCAGAGATCCTTCAGTGCTGTGGATAAAATGAATGCTTCCCAGTCAGCTTGTGCTTGAGAAGAGAAGGCTGGAAAATGTCTGATAGACAAATGCCTTGATTGCTTTCCTCCAAGGTCTTTTATTTTGTGCGGTTAGCTTGAGGGCATAGAGCATGAATGTAAAGCTTATCAATCAACTGTGCTAATTACAGAAAACAAATATTATTCAGGAATGACAACTGAAGGAACACTGAGATCTTCCTAGGTCAGGGTGTGTTCATCTTTTTTTTTTTAAGATTTTATTTATTATTTTCAGAGAGAAGAGCAGGGAGGGAGGAAGAAGGTGAGAGAAGCATCAATGTATGGTTGCTTTTCATCTGCCTCCAGCTATGTACCTAGCTGGAGACCTGGCTTGCAACAAGGTTATGTGCTCTGACTGGGAATAGAACCAGAGACCTTTGGGTTCTCAGGCCAGGGGTGTGTTCATTTAAAGTCAAAATTAAATTGTACCTCTACTGCTGGTACAATAGAGCAATCAAGTGAAACAAAAGAACAGGGCAAGCTTCAAAGGTTATACAGAATGTTCTCATGGCCAGATTTCCACCAGGTCCCCCTGGCTGTAGCATCAAGACCTGTATGCACCCAGTTTTCCCAGCTTTCCAATCAGGTCTTACAGGCTTGGCTTGTCCTGTGTGGGGCTCCATGCCCCAACACCTCTTTAAAGAGACCCCAACAGTACTTCATGATGATCGACCCCTATTCTCTGGATGAGTGGTGAAGGTTCCAGAGACTGTGTGTTAGAAGAAATGGCTAAAGGACTTGGGTAACTTGTCTTAGAGAATGATTAGTGCAGATAGGATATTTGTCTTCAGTCATCCCAAAGGGAAAAATTAACAAGTATATTCTGTGCAATTCCAACACAAAAACAATGTTTAAAATGTGTAGGGTGTGATGAAACGTACTTTGATTCATGGTAAGGCAGTGCTTCCCAACAATTGAAGCTATCCATAAATGAAATGAAATGCTGAGAAAAGTAATGATTTCCCAGGCACTGGAATTGTTCCCAATATATTCCTGAAGGCCACAGGGGAGGATTGCTACAGAAAAGACTCCTGCTTTGGTGAGAAGTTGAACCAGACCTAGGGTTCTTTTCAAATCTACAGTTCTATAAGCTGCTAATATTTGTTTAGACTGCTGATGTGCTCTGTGGCTCCCATGTAAGTTCATGGATCCCTGAATGTAAAAAGAAAGAAAAAAATACAGGGAACTTGAATTGTTATTTAGGCTATCTTATTGATTTTATTACATGAAATAGATGAGACTAGAAATGGCATATTTCCCTCAATAAACTCTTCTAGTTTATATCCCTATCAGAAAGATTTTGTTTTCTTCCTCCTAAATCTCTAAGCCTAACTATTATAAGCCCCTTCTGTCTGGCTGGTGTTCAATGAATGTGAAGAACAATCAATCATGCCCCTCATTATACCAATTCATATAACTCAAAATGTATTGCATAAGGCTTCTCTAAGCTGAGAAGTCCCGGTTCATTTCCTGTTCTTCATAAGCATTCTCACTAATGATCACTTCCCTTCTCTAAAGCTGAGCCCAGAACATCTAATGATTCCTTGTTTCTTATAAGTGTTTCCCCAATGTGTTCCATGCAACATTAGTCAATAGGGTTTTTTTTTAAGTGTCCCATGATCAAATATATTTGAAACATTCAGACTAAGGAAAGTTAACCAGACCCCTCAGAGCTTTCAGTATGTATTGGGAATCTCCTAGACCATGATACAGTAGGTAGTATCTCCCAAATATATTAACAGAGTTCTCTTTCAGAGCATTTCAAAGGCTTCATGTTCCACATAACACAGTTTGGGAAATGCTCCCTCTGTACAATGATACCTAAAGCCCATCCCCACCCTGCTGAGGTCTCCATCCTGAAGCCCTTCTCTAGCCACATGACCAGGTCTCCATCTCCTTCCCCATAAGAAACCTCCTTCCCTCCAGGCTCATGGCACAGTTACACCTCCCCTCTAACAATCTTGTTAGCTCTCCCCTCCCCTACAAGTCAGATCCTGTCCAAACTTCAGTCTAGCTTGAGCTGAAATGGTGGAAGGGGTGATGATGAGAGACAGAGGTGAACAGAATTTCAACCAAGGCAACCTCTTCAAGAGGTGGATGAGAAAACTAAGATTAGAAATGTTGGCTTGCCCAAATCACACAGCAGGGTAGAAGGAGGACTGTGACTGAAGCTCCCAGCTCAGTGCTCCTGATCTACAAGCCAGGAACTCATTGAACAAATGTATTCCCAGCCTACTCCAAGCCACTGAGTCAGCCTTTCTTGAAACCCTATTTTCTTAAAAAGCTCACAAGATGTCCTAATACTCTGCCAGTCTGCAAACCACCACATAACATGGCACCAGCTCCCCATGCAGACCCACATGCATAGTCAATGTGGGCCCTACTCCCAGTTGATTTACTAATCTGGGCAAATCAGTTTATCTGAGCCTTGTTGCTATATTGGTAGGATGAGTCTGCTGAACCAGTTAACCTCTAAGATCCCTTTCTAGCAATTTGATGCTGTCATGTTTAAGTGCTACCTTAGTTATATTCAATATTTATCCATCTATTCTGGCCAGCACTATATTCTTTCACCTCTGAGCACTTGAAGAAGCATTTATTAATATCTAAATTATTATATATGTTGCATGTTATGATAATATTTTTGGAGTATTTCTGATGTGGCAGGTGCTCTACAAAGTCATCATTAATATTTACAACAATCAACTGTATCAATATCCTATTTTAATAAAAAGAAACCAAATGCCTACAATGTGAAATAAAATGTTCAAGGGCATACCACTTTACAGCTGTGAAACTGAATTTCTAAACTAGGTTTGCCTGGATTCCAGATGCTAAACTCTATCCACAGTGCCACACTGCTTATAAAGTGAGTCATGTTTCTTCATTAAAGGCATAAGTTCTCATCATGCATCCCCTACAACACTAGTACCTAGCTGAGCACAAAGCAGGCTCTCAATGAATAATTGTTGACTTGATTAGTGGATTAACTCTGTCCTACCTGGAGCACAGACCACATTTTCCTCATGTTGTTAAAAAAGGAAGTACTAAACCCAGAGCCCATCTTCAAGTTTTCAGTTAGCTGCAAGCAGCAAATTACATCTGCATAGACTGAACCTGCAGACTAAGGCTTAATTAATAAGCTTATCTTGGACTGAATGGGTCAAAGATACAGTAGCTTATGCCAAAGGCACTGGGGAACATGTTGAGTTGGAAGAAGTGGTGATCCATTTCTCTTGTTTTATAATACTAAAACCATATTAATGAAAATGTATTACCAGTAGTAATAATAAAGATGAAAATCTACCCTCTCCTGATCCCATATAAATGCTGTTTTTCATTCTGAATCCTAAATCCTCCAGGGAGAAGAGGGAGGGAGTGTCACAAATCCAGATAATGATCTTGGGTATTACACTGTTCATTTGAAGCTCTGATTTAACTAAGCTGACAGATGTTGGGGAAAAACATGTCTAGCCTGAAAACTCTCTGGTGGCTGCCCAGCTGTGGCTGCAAAGAGAAATGAGATTTCTCCAACAGATCTTCACATTCATTTAAATTCAGCATTTGACATGCAGAATCGCCCTGATATAAAGGTAGAATTTGGAGTTCAATGACATTAGAAACTGACTCCAGCCTGATGCTTTGGGGACCAACTTAAGTCTAACCACACAGCCCACTCATCATAATCCAAATTTCTGTTGCTACTTATGCCTGCTCTCTTGACAAAACGACCTTTATTCTTATCGGTTACCACTTACATGAGGAAGAAATAAAAGTCCCTTTGTGTTAACCACCATTACGTGTGACACTTCCTTTTTCTCTCCCCAGAAGCGGTTTACAAGAGAGGAATATTTAATTCACCTTTAAATGATACTAATTTTCCTAATGGTGACCTACATTAATTGTTTTTTCCAAACTAAATAATCAAGAGACACCTGGGAAAAGACCCACTCCAAAGAGACAACACAATGCGAAGGACGACTTTTGATACCCTTGGATCTTAGTTTTCCCACCTGAAAATTTTTCCAGGCATTTTTTATCTCAAAGGAGAAAATCTGCTAATTAAATATAAGGCAGAACGCCTGTTGCTTCTCAGCACCAGTTGAGGGAGGTCAGCACTCATTCTGCCTCAGCTTCAGAGAGCAGAGGTCAGATAAAGACGTTGCATGAGACACCTTTCTGGTCTCTCAACCGCAAATAAACAAGTGAGCATGGACTTAAAAACCTTATAGCACAAAAGTTATGAAAACTAAATAGCCATAGTGGCTGCACCAGTCTATATTCCTACCAGCAATGCACCAGGGTTCCCTTTTCTCCACATCCTCGCCAGCACTTGTTGTTTGTTGATTTGTTGGTGATGGTAATTGTGACAGGTGTAAAGTGGTATCTCATTATGGTTTTAATTTGCATCTCTCTGATGGCTAGTGATGTTGAGCATTCTTCCATATACCTTTGAGTCCTTTGTATGTCTTCCTTGGAGAAGTGTCTGTTCAGGTCCTTTGTCCATTTTTTAATTGGATTGTCTGTCTCCCTGGTGTTGAGTCATATTGATTTTTTGTATATTTTGGAAACCAGACCCTTGTCTGAAGTGTCATTGGCAAATACGTTTTTCCATATGGTTGGTTCCCTTCTCGTTTTATTGATGATTTCTTTAGCTGAGCAAAAACTTTTCAGTTTGATGTAGTTCCACTTGTTTATTTGATTCTTTATTTCCCTTGCCCTGGGAGAGATATCTGTGAAAATATTGCTGAGTGGGATATCTGGAAGACAGTATGGAATTTCCTCAGAAACTCAAGAATAGAACTATCTTATGACCCAGTGATTCCACTGCTAGAATTATACCTAAAGAATCCTGAAACATCAATTCAGAAGAACCTATGCAACCCTATGTTCATAGCAGCACTATTTACAATAGCCAAGTGCTAGAAATAGACTAAGTGCCCTTCAGTGGATGAATGGATCAAAAAACTGGTATATTTACACAATGGAGTTCAATGAAGCAGAAAGAAAGAAGGAATTTTCACCATTTGCAATAGAATGGATAGAACTGGAGAGTATCATGCTTAGTGAAACAAGCCAGGCAGCAAAAGTTAAATACCTTACATTCTCACTTAATACAGGATACTATCCAACAAAACACACAGGCAAACAGAAAGAAACAAGAGACACAGAAAAGAAAAGAAAAAGGAGCAGAATCATGGTGACTAGGAGGGAGGGGAGAGGGGAAAAGCAAGGGAAGGGATCTGATGAGGAGCTAGCAAGGAGGACCCATGGGCAAGGACAATGAGCTGGGGATTGAGGAAGGGGGCAGGGGTACAGGGGAGAGCAAAGGGGGAAAATGAAACAATTGTAACAACGATAATATATAAAATTAACTGAAAACAAACAAACAAAAATATCTAAATAGCCAAATTGTGTTCTGGGAAGCAAGAATCTTCCTGGAATGTAGAATACGTGGTTTAGAGCTTTGAGTGCTAATCTTTACCACAAAGAAGAAAATGAGGAAGGTACCTGCAAACCAAGTTAAACCAATTATGGAAAGGAAAAAGGCAACAATAGTCATTTGTCACTGTAAGTGAGTTCTAACACTATGTCAGAAACACTACTGTCTGAAACATTGCCTTGTACCTCCTCCCCAAATAGATGAATGCATTTGCAAAAAGGGTTTAAAAAGAGAATTAAAAAGAGGTTTTTTAGATTCAATGTTTTTAATGTTTTAAAGTTTTATTTTTCAATTACAATTCACGTTCAGTATTATTAAGTATTAGTTTCAGGTGTACAGCATAAAAATGTATACTTTACAAAGTGTTCCCTCTGATATTTCCAGTACCTGCCTGGCACCATACAGTTATTGCAGTATTGTTGACTATATTCACTGTATCATATTTTATATTTCTGTGACTATTTTGTAACTACAATTTGTACTTCTTAATCCCTTCACCTTTTTCATCCAGTCCTGTCCCATCCCCCTCTGGTGACTATGAGTCTGTTTCAATTTTATGAAATTGTATGATATTTGTCTTTCTCTGGCTTTATTTCACTTAGCATAATACCCTCTAGGTCCATCTATGTAAATGGTAAGATTTCATTCTTTTTTATGGCTGAGTATTATTTCATTATATATATATGTGTGTGTGTACACACACACACACCCCACAATGTTTTTATCCAATAATCTATTGATATGCACTTGGGTTGCTTTCATAATTTGACTATTGTATGAATATATTCTTTTTAAAAATATATTTTATTGATTTTACTATTATAGTTGTACCAGTTTTTCCCCCTTTGCCCCCTTCCACCCAGCACCCCTCACTCCTCCAGGCAAATCCCCCACCATTGCTCATATTCTTGGGTCATGAGTACAAGATCTTTAGCTACTTCATTTCCTATACTGTACCTTACATCCCTATGGCTATTCTTTAACTACCTATTTGTACTTCTTAAGTCCCTCACCTCTTTACCCATTCCCCCACAGTCCCCTCCTATCTGGCAACCATCAAAATGTTCTCCATATCCATGATTCTGTCTCTGTTCTTCTTGTTCAGTTTTTTTTTTTTAATTCAATTTTTGATAAGTATGTATATTGCCATTTTATTGTTCATAGTTTTGATCTTCTTATTTTTCTTAAGTAAGTCCCTTTAACATTTCATATAATAATGGTTTGGTGATGATAAACTGCTTTAGCTTTATGTTGTCTGGGAATCTCTTTATCTGCCCTTGGATTCTGAATGATACCTTTGCTGGGTAGAACTATCTTGGCTGAAGATGCCTGTTTTTCATAACTTTGAATATTTCTTGCCAATTCCTTCTTGCCTGCAAAGTTCCTTCAGAGAAATCAGCTGACAGTCTTATGGGAACTCCCCTGTAGGTAGATAACAGCTTTTCTCTTGCTGCTTTTAAATTTTTCTCTGTCTTTAACCTTTGGCATTTTCATTATGCCAAAGTGGGTCTGTTTGCATCCATCTTATTTGGAACTCTCTCTGCTTCTTGGACTTGAAGGTCAATTTCCTTCACCAAATTATGGAAATTTTCTTTCATTATTTTTTTCAAATAGGTTTCCAATTTTTTGCTCTTTCTCTGCTTCTTATGGCTCCCCTATGATGCAAACAATTTGAGTTGTCACAGAGGCTACATACACTATCCTTATTTTTATTGGATTCTTTTTTCTTTTTATTCTGATTACTTGTTTTTTGCTTCATTATGTTCAAAACTATTCATTTGAGCCTCAGCTTCATTCATTCCACTGTTGTTTCCTGTAACTTGTTCTTTATTTCAATTAGTGTAGCCTTCATTTCTGACTTGATATTTTTATGCTGTTGAGGTCCTCATTAACTCTCTTGAGAAACCTTATAAACTCTGTTTTGAACTCTGAATCGGATAGATTGCTTATCACCATTTTGTTTAGGTCTTTTTCTGGAGGTTTGATCTGTACTTTCATTTAGGCCACATTTCTTTGTCTGCTCATTTTGGCAGACTTCCTATGTTTGTGTCTACATAAGGATCTAATTTTTTTTAATATCCTAGCTGTCATCTGTCTCCTACACCAGCAGTTATCAGTCCTAGCATCACATTAGAATTATAGAATCACCTGGGGAGTTTCCCCAATACCAGTGTCATCCTTTCACAGAATAATTGAATCAGGGTCTCTGGTATGAGACCCTCTCATGGAGCAAATGTTTGTGCCCCCCTACAATTTCATATCTTAACATCTTAACCCCTATTGTGATAGTATGAAGTTTGGCCTTTGTGATGCAATTAGGTCATGAGTGTGGAACCTTCATGAATGGGAAATGGACTCTTACCACACACCAAATCTACTGACACCTTGGTCATGAACTTCCCAGACTCCAAAACTATGAATAATAAATGATTGTTGTTTAAGACATCCAGGATGAAATATTCTTATTATAGCAGCCCACAATGACTAAAACAGAACCTAAATATTTATCTTTTATGAAAGTTTCTCAGTTAATTCTGTGGTACAGTATCATTGGAGAGCCACCATATTAGACTAGGCTAAGGCAATCTCCATCAAAGCCTATAGCTTATTTAATAATGCAATGTTGTTTATTTCTTCACAAATGTGCCCCATACACTTTCTAAATCATCAGCTCCTTCAAGACAGGAGCTGGGGCTCTTCATTCTTCTACATCCTCATTCACATGATAGTTACTTGATAAATATGCAACAAACACATCCACTTAAGTGAAGAAGATAAAGACATTGAACTTGTTCATGAATGCCTTATGTTTATGACTCAAGGCTGAGGTTGTGCCAACACAATAATGAAGTTTAACAAGTAGTTTTAGTTCAGCTGTATCAGAAAGATGTATATGATTAAATCCAGAGACAATGGTTAATTTGATGACCAGCCACCATCTGCTAATGAGTTTTTCTTCTGGAAAAGAGGAAAACAAAAATGTTGTCCAAGATGGCACACTGCCATTTAACAGAGGGCAAAGGGGACTCAATTCCTGTGAAATAGAATTTTTTTAAAGCAAGTTGACAGCATCCAGCTCTCAGCTGGCAATCAACAAATATAGAGGGAAATGAATTCAGGCTTTTGTTGGATTAACTGCTGGCCTTGTAAAATGGAAGCCACCAGGAAGCTATGCCAAGTTTAGGGTCCACTAAATCAGTCAGAAGTTTCCAGTGTTAGAGTCTACCTGACAATGGCGGTGGTCTGGACAGCAGGACAAATGGAAGTTGCTGTCCAAAGCCTACCTGGTGAGAACCTGCTCAGTCAGGTGCCCATGCCAGCTCATTTTGCCTACTCCAAGACAGAGTGGAACTTTCCTGACTGTACTAAATCCTCTAAGCCTCATTAAATCACACTTTAGTACCACATTGTTCGGCCATTGCATCTCCCAGCATTGTATGTCAAACCTGTCCCTTCAGTCTCGGATAATAAAATGTTTTATGGTTTTGCTGGATGATTGCTCCCCATCCCTTTTATTTTCAGAATGGCACATAAAAAATACCCCTGTGGATGAAAGACTGATTTGATGGAAAACACTGCACCAGGTAGAGCCAAGAGCAATCAGGCTCACCCAGAAAAGACAGCACAGCTGGTGGGGTTTCTGAAGCCATGTCATTTGCAAATGTTTCCTCATCCATTCATGAAAAGCACAAAAAGCAGGATGTGTCTCCATGCCCCTCCTACAAGTGACCTGTGACACAGTCAGTTCAGCTGATTTTGTCCCCACATACAATCAGTCCCAACCAGGCTACAATGACCAACTCTCAATTCAGCCAAAGACACCTTTGTAGAGAGACCTGATAGACACACATATGCTGTGCTAAAGGAAAAGTGACAGGTCATGGTCACCTGAGGAGGATCAAGAAACTTGGCATTGTAAGCACATCTGTACTTTTTCTCTCAGATGGCTAATCCTGCAAATCCTATAACTACTATTCCTCTCAAAAAATCCAATTTAGTTTATAAAGGAGAAACCTGTTGTCTCCAATCAAGAACATGTACAGTTCTGATTTGACTCAGTCTGATATTCTGATATCCCAATTCAATTATTTTAATAATACATTAAAGCCAGGACATTAGCCAGCAACTTGGGTTTCAATCTAACCTAATTCATTTGACTTTTAAAATATAAAAATTTGATAACTTTATACAAAAATAAGCATCTGATTTTGATTTTAGGTTCCCAAACTAGCATGATACACAATTGGCCTTTTGTATCTGTGGGTTCTGCATCTGCAGATTCACCAACTGTAGATCAGAAGCATTATTTTAAATGTCATATTTTGGCTGACATGTACTCTGTAGCTAGTCTTATGATGGTTGCATGTAAACTGAATATGTAGACTTTGTCTATCATTATTCCCTAAACAATATAGTATGGCAACTATTTACATAACATTACATCATATTAGGTATTTTAAGTAATCTAGAGATTATTGTGTGCAGGGTATATGCATGGGTTACATGCAAATACTATGCCACTTTATATAAGGGGTTTAAGCATCTGCTATGCAGATACAGATGACTCTACTTGGTAAAGCTGATTCTATTTTAAAATCCATCCACCTGACCCTCCAGCTCCCCCTGACCCCCAAAGGACTCTGGAAAGAGTACAGAGACTGTACACAAACTGTCATTAATCCTTCCTCCACCACAGTCTTTCCTCTGGGGCAAGGTGCCCCAATGCCTCGGTGTTATCTATCTTTTAACTTTCCCTAGTGCCAGAGCCACTGGTATGTGGTCCCTTTATACCCCTCCATCACCCCTGCATTCCTTATTATGTATGTCCATTTCTTAGGGGGATAAATTACAGGTGGTCTGCAGGTGAACAGTGTGTGCCGGGGTCATTTTGTCCTGCGGTTGCCCAGGATTGTGTTTCTATAACTAAGTTTCCTATTAAAAGCCTTTAAACTGACAAGCTGGACAAGTCTGCTTTATTCTTTGGCCTCTCGGCCTCTTCAGCACCTGGGTGCCCCTTTGCATCCATGCATGGCCTTTTCAGGAAACAGATATTCACAGATTTCCATATTTGCTGGGGTCCTGGAACCCATCCCCCACAGATATCAAAGCATGACTGTATTCTGTTTTGCCTTTGAATCTTTCTCTAAGTGCTTTGTTATAGACAGACATCTGAGATGTCAAAATGCTTGTGAATTGTGTCCTCAATAACATGAACACTGCCGGTAGATTCTGCATGTAATTTAGCCAAAAGTTAACACTGCTTTTAATTTAAAGGCTATCAATAGATATCTTGAGACCTATTTATTAAACTCAGATGTACTTAAATAATTTCTTTCTGGATTATTATTATTATTATTTAGACCTCAGAAACCACCTTTAAAACTTATAAGTTAGCCAAAGAACCATCTGTTTTTGCTTCCTAGAATAAAATACAAGTGACAAATATCTTTGAAGGGTGAACAGATACACTTATTCAGTCATTAACAGTCATCTTTAATCAATGGCACCATCTTTGTAAGGAAACAAATGAGTGGAGTTTGTCAGTAAGGAGGAGTTGGTAGTTCATTAATGAGGTTATTGGTCTTTCAAGCCAGAACATTAGCCAGCAATTGGTAAAACAAACTTTCTTTGCCAAGGTCTTATCAGTCAAATGAAAGCAAGTAATTCTCTCCCAAAAGTCTCATATCCAATATAAAAACTTTCCTTACAGTAAAAGAGGTTTCTTTTAAGTGAAACCAGCCAGAAGTAGTGCAGTGGAGAAGGGTGTGGGCATAGCTGCTTGATCTGCTGGCTTGGTATCCATAGAGAGCACCAGTACCACTCAGTCAGGTCATCCCCAGATAGCATCACAGGTCCCATGTGCTACTGGATATACAGGATGATGTAAATTAACTAGCATGTCTCCCCAGGAAGCTTTCAAGATTCTTCCAGAAAGTCATAAATAACCAATCACATTTGCATAATTTACCTAGACTCTACCACATAATAAGAAAGCAAGAGAGAAGCTTGGAGATCTCCAAGGCATTGGAGGTCTTGTGAGCCTCCTTCTGGTGTTTTAGGAGAGTGATGATGGTCTATATTGTGAATCAAAGGTGGGTTCTCACAAACATTTTTATTGCACACCCAAGCCATAAACATTTCTGAGCACACACTCCTGATAAATTTATTTATTCATTTATTCATTTATGGATTAAATTCAAATACTGTATAACTATATTAATATACCATGTACCTTTTAAAACATACATAATATAAATATTTTTTAATAAGATAAAACATAAATATGGAATTTATTTCTGATAATGGACAGACTAGTTATTTGGATCAATCCTTTCTGGTAAAAACAACTGAAGATGCTTGATACATATTTTCTTAAATCTTTGTAAATGTGATGGTCAACTGGCAAGAAATAAATTTTCAGAGGCCAAAAACTAACTGAAATATAGAAACCAGGAAAGTAAATAGAACAAGGAAGCAGCTTCCACCTGAGGGCATTTGCTTCATCTGGTAAATCTAAGCTTCACCTTTCATGACCTAGTAAATTAAAGGGCACAGAAGGTAGGGATTAAGGACTCTCCAAATGTGAAGAGTCTGGTGTGAGACCCCATTTATAAAGACAATACCCTCAAGGGCTATACTTTCCATGTAGGAATAAATTAGAAGTAAACTCACCCCCCTCCTTGGAAACAGGAGGGAAATTTGCCTGCTATTAACCCTTGACACAAGATAGAAAAAGAAAAAATCAAGTCCCTTGAGAATTTGTAACCAGCAGTTGACCTTCACATAGCTTTAGTCCAAGTTCATTGAACCTTCAGGGAAGATTCTAGTTTAAAGTGGTCCTAGGTAGTTAATATCTCAGTTGTCTAATAAAAACAAACCAGGATTCTTTGGAATAACCCACCCTCAACTCAGGCCTTATAGAATTTTAATTGACAAAATTCTAAGAAATAGGATATCATGGCAAAAACACCACAAAATGCACAAGTAAACGAGGTATTCTAAGCATATGCCTAAGGAGACAATTATTAACAGACTTAGTCTTGGAATAACTTTAAATATCTTAATAATCAGGCAGACTAAATATAATATGTTTAAAGAAATAAAAGAATTTAAATATGTGTGACAGAATGCTAAGTGACTAAATTTATTCAAAAAAATACATGTAGAAATTTTAGAAATGAAAATCATATTTGATATTAAAACTCAGTAAATAGCTCCCCAAGCAGGCTAGACATAGCTAATAACATAATAATGAAGAAATCTTTAGAAATTATCTGAATTTCAGCCCAGGGAGACAAAAAATTGGAAAATGCATAAGATACATTAAAAGCTAGAGAAGATAGAATGAAGGGGTCATATGCCATATGTCCATAGTTACAGAAGAGAAAGTGAATGAGGAGGAGAAAAATAATCAAGACAAAATAGCTAAGAATTTTGTATAGTTGATAAAAGTTATCAGCCTGAGATTCAGAGTAGATCTAGGGAATCTCAAGCATTAGCATAAGTGTTTTAAAATTTCATAACTAGATGCATCATAGTGGACTTACAGAACACCAAAAAATAGATGAGAGAATATGTTGCCTGCAAAGGAACAACTATTAGACAAGCTAACTTCTCAACAGCAACCAGAAGACAAGATGATATCAAAATGTAGTAAATGGAAATAACAAGCAACTTATAATTGTATAACCAGCAAAAATATTTATCAAGACAAAGGCAAAATCAGGAAAAAAAATAAGAATGTGCCACAATAGACCCTCATTAAAATAATCTCTAAAGTTACTTCAGTCAGGAAAAAATATATATTTTGAATAAAATATCTTAGATGGAAAAAATAATTATAAGGAAAGAAAACAGTAGCTATGTGGTTAACTCTAAGTATACACAATATAAAGCACATGAAAACACAAACTACCTTGTTACATGGTGAAACAAAAAGATAGCATCTAGGTTTTTGTTATCTTTGAACACTTCAATCTTTGATCACTTTAATCTTTGATCACCCACTTGGATTTTTCCCCATAATATTATGAGTGAGGGGGGATTAAAATATAATTCATGTATAATAAAATTCACTTATCTTAAATGTTCAGTGCAATGAAATTTGACAGTTTTATATAAGCATGTAACTACACTCAAACAACATGTAAAATATATTCCTCACCTCAAAATTTTCCTTCATGCCCCTTCTCAGGGAAGTCCCCTCACCAAAGAGGTAGCCCTATTCTGATTTCTATAATGCAAGAGTAGTATTATTGACTGTTCCTGAAGTTTATATAAATGAATTTATATGAATTATTCTTTCATGTTTAGTTTCTTTTGCTCAACATGATGTTTTTGAAATTTATCTATGTTATGTATAAGTAGTGTGTTTTTTCATGCTGAGTAGTATCACATACATGAAAATAAAAACAACTTATTCACTATTCTATTGTTGAAAATTTGGGTTATTTAAATTTGGGATTATTGTTATGAGTAATGTTGCTATAAAAATTCCTATATATGAGGTAAGATCTTTGGAGAAACACATTTTGGGGGGTAAATACATAGAAACAGAATTCCTTGTGTCATAGAGTAAGTTTATGAATACATAACTGCCAGTTTTCCAAAGTAATTAAGCCATCATACTACTACCAGCAATGAATGACAATTTCAAATATTTTAACACTTGTCAGGGTTTTTTTTTAATTTTAGCCATTCTAATGGGTGGTTTTCACTTTCACTTCCCTGCTAACTGATGAGATGGAGAAACTTTCATGTGCTCATTACCTATTAATATATCTTCTTTTGTGAATGTCTATTCAAGTATTTAGTACGCTTCACTGAGTTGATTCTTTTTATCGTTGATTGGAAGTAATTTTTTCTACATTCTCAATAGGACTATTTTCTCATATACAGGCAGTCTAATGAGTAGAATTTTTAAATTTTGATAAAGTCAAAATCAATGTATTTTTGTTTCCTATCAAGGAATCAGGGCCCTGGCTGGTGGCATAGTGGATAAGGCACTGGCCTGCAAACCCAAAGGTCGCTGGTTCAATTCCCAGCCAGGGCAACATAACCAGGTTGCAAGCCAGGTCTCCAGCCAGGTCTGTAGCTGGAGGCAGGTGAAAGGCAACCATACATTGATGTTTCTCTCCCTCTCTGCCTTTCTCCCTTCCCCTTTCTCTGAAAAATAATAAATAAAATCTTAAAAATAAAGAAAGAAATCATTGCCTACTCCAAGGTCACAAAGATATTTTTCTGTTTTCATCTAGAAGATTTATGGTTCTTTTACGTTTTAAGTATAAGACCTATCATGAATTAACTTTGTGGAAAATGTGAGGAAGGATTTAAAGGTTTTTTTCATAAAAATATCCAGTCATTCAGGAAGAGCAAAGGGGAACAATCTTTTTTAATTTAATCTTGTGGTTGTATTACATCCATCCCCTTTCTCCTCCCCACTCTGTCCCCATCACCACCCACCCACTCCCCACCAAAGTCAATTCTACTTGTTGTCCATGTCCATGGTTCTTTCATGCTTAGGAAACAATAATTTTATACAAATAAATACCATTACTTGAAAACATTTCCTCAACTGACCTGCATCAATGCACTTACCACAAATCAATTAAACATATACAGGTGTGTATATTTATGAATATTATTCTACTTCATTGATCTATTTGTCTATCCTTACATTAATAGTAAACTCTCAATTGTTATAGTTTTATATTGCCTTAAAACCACATGTGGAAATCCTCCAACTTGTTTTTCTCTTTCAAGATTGTTTTGCTCCTTGTAGATCTTTTGCATTTCTATAAAGATTATTGATTCATCTTGGCAATTTCTTCAAAAATTTCTTCTGGGATTTGAATTGAGATTTTGTTGAATCAATAGGTCAATTTGGGAAAAATGGGTAGCTTAATATTAGACATTCAATCCATTAACATTCTACCTTGACTTTTAAAAAACTGTATTTATTTTAGGTTTTGTCATTAAGTCAAAACTAACTCTACTATTGTATCAATGGGAAAATATGGATAGTGTCTAATTTTCTGATCATAAAGGTGTGTAATAAAACTTTACTTATATGAATTTTATTACCTAATTTTATATAAAATTTATTACTCAATCCAAGATAAGAAAAATTTAAGGAAGAAAGAAAGAGTATAAAGAAAAATAATTATCATTGAGAGAATAAAATAACATTGTGGAAATAAATCAAGATAAAAGCCACTCTAATAAGTATAAATGGGTGGCCAGATGGCAAACTGAAATATGCTGCTGGTTCCCTCCATTAAAAACAATCACAGAGAAACTATAGAAGCAAGAATGGAGCATAAATGTCAGAAACTTACCAAAAACCAAAAGAAAGTCTTGAGGAAAAAATGAAAGTATAACTTGAATTGGTTTCAGACATTAGTTAGGGAAGTGACATCAGCCTGGGGCTGAGAGCAGCCAGAGATAGAAGTAAATTATAGATTGGTGGAAAGATTTAAGTTCTACTCTGCTTCTCTCCACAATCTTTTGCAGTATGCTTTCTTTGTCTCTTTACTATAGAAATCAGTCGAAACAGCTCATTTGTTTCAAATGAACATAAGTTCATTTGTCCAAAGGGTAAAATCAGGAAAGTGCATATTTCCTGCTAGAATTAGTATTTGAGGAATAAAGAGACAAACAGGCCATCTATGCTCAAGTTTCAACTCTTCTACAACTTGCTTTTCAGAGCCCTTGACTGAGGGATAACAACCTGTGAGGGTTTCCTCTTCCCAGTGTACCTTTCCTCTAAGGTTTTTTGTTTGTTTGTTTTTATTGTTCTATTACTGTTGTCCCATTTTTCCCCATTGCTCTCTGCTTCCCTACCCACCCCTGCCCCTCTCCCACAGTCAATCCCTATCCTGTTGTCCATGTCTATGGGCCATTTATACTCGTTCTTTCACTAGGCTTTTCCTCCTCTTTTCCCCTTTCCCTTCCCCATCACCTTTAATCACTGTCAGTCTGACCTTTTGTTTCAATGCCCCTGATTCTGTCTTGCTCATTTATTTGTTTGTTTATTAGGTTCCTGTATAAGTTGAGATCATATGGTATTTGTCTTTTGCTACTTAGCTGATTTCACTAAGCATAATTCTCTCCAGTTCCATCCATGCTGTCACAAAAGATAGGAGTTCCTTCTTTCTTGCTATTTTTTTCCCAAAAGAGGTAGTCTTCATTCTTTAACTCTTTAAAGTGTTCAATATGGTAGTCACTTAAAATATGGCTACTTCAAATCATGATATATTATAAGGTACATACTGGGTTTTGAAGAGTTAATACAAAAAATTTTAAATATGTCGATAGTTTATGTAATTATTATGTTAACTGATAATATTTTAGATATATTGTATTAAATTAAGTATTTTTTCTTTTTCTTTTTTTCTTTAAAACTTATTTTACTCTGGAATGCTATTTTTGTGAAGTTAATCACAGAAATGGTGTATAGGGTAGGAGTTCCTTCTTTCTTTCTACTATATAGAATTCCATTGTGTAAATGCACCAAAGTTTTTTGATCCAATCATCCACTGAGGGGCACTTAGGCTGTTTCTAGCACTTGGCTATTGTATATAGTGCTGCTATGAACATAGGGGTACATAGGTTCTTATGAATTGGTGTTTCAGGATTCTTTGGGTATAGTCCAAGTAGTGGAATCGCTGGATCAAAAGGCAGTTCCATTTTTAGTTTTTTAAGGAAACCCCATACTGTTTTCCACAGTGGCTGCACCAGCCTACATTCCCACCAACAGTGTATGAGGGTTCCCTTTGGCCCACATCCTCGCCAACATGGATGGAACTGGAGAGTATTATGCTTAATGAAATAAGCCAGTCAGTGAAGGACAAATATCATATGATCTCACCCATTACAGGACAATAATGAACAAAACTTACAACAAGCAAAACAGAACCAAATATATGAATACAGTGAATAGGCCTGCAGTGGTCAGGGGGAAAGGGGTTGGGGGGAGGGGGAAGGCAGAGGCAGGGAAGGGGAGCAGCTTAGACAAGAACCTAGTATAAAGGAACCATGAACATGGACAACAGGTGGGATTGACTTTGGAGGGAATGGATGGGTGGGGAAGGGGACAGAGGGGAGCAAAAAGGGGATGGATGTAATACAATAACAATAAACTTTTAAAAAGAAAAAAAGAGAAAAAAAGGAAAGAAATGGTGTATAGCAGAACTGACTTTCATGAAAACTGTCCCAGAGTGAAAAAAAAACTCACAGTGAAAAAAAAAGAGGAATTTGGTTCTGGAGTCAGATCCCATCCTTTCCAATAATACAACTCAACTTTATTTTAAACTACAGGAACTACAACAGATTCTTTTTGGCGTTTTCCATCTTAGATAGTAGATTGTTTTTTTTTTTTTTTTTTCTTCTTCTTCTTTTTTCTTTTCCTTTCTTTTTTGGGGGGTTGGGGGGCAGGTTGCAGAGGTCTTTTTCTTTCAATACCTCCTGTTTCTCCTCTACATGTGTTTTATAAGTTGAAGCCTTCAGAAATAATGACATTTGCAGTGCTCAGCTGGTCCCCACAAAATAGAAATTATGATATCTACTAATTTGAAGTAAAAAAAAAAAAAAAAATCCTAGGGTTTAATCAT
Source organism: Noctilio leporinus (assembly GCA_004026585.1). Lineage (NCBI taxonomy): Eukaryota > Metazoa > Chordata > Mammalia > Chiroptera > Noctilionidae > Noctilio > Noctilio leporinus. Next base: position 33,489 of record PVIW01009232.1, read on the forward strand.
TTTATAGAACAGTATTCTAGCTATATTTTGAACATGTGGATGACTTCCTATTTGGTCCTAAACTAACCATTGAACTATTTAAGAGTCTGTTGAGGTAGAGATTAGGTATATTCACATTTGAATAATAAAGTTTATTATAGCATTAATACATTTTCCCAAGCATTTCCTGTTTGGAGGCTTTCATTGCTAGAAGTGTGTATTTCCACTATCTATTTGAAAGGAATATCATTTCATTTAAATACTAATATGAGAATGTATATTGTCTATGTACATGAATCATATAGGTGAGTAGTTGATAACTTTCACCCAAATTAATCTTCACTCTCAGAATCTATTCTAACCTAAAGATGGACTAATTTCTCAACACACCACCTACCAGTTAGTTGATATTTAAAACATAAATTACTAATAAAATCTATATATTATACACCCACAAATAAGCACACATTTTATAATAGTGAATATGAAAGATAGCATGTATTCTATGTAATATACATCCACATTTTCTTACTTTTTTCCTCTTAACTGCATTCAACTTTTCTAAGAGTTATTGCAGATAACTTGATTTTCCCCATTTAGCAAATAATTTCAAAATAAAGAACTTAAACTGCAGCAATGCATATACAACAAAAATACAAATTATAATTTATTTAGTAAGATCTATTTGTAACAAGATTACATTCATAAGCTCAAAGCATTCATAAGTTAAAGCTGTTTCTTATCTATTCAGTTCCCCTATGTCTTTTGAATGGTGCATTTAATCATTTACATTTAAGGTTATTATTGATTATCCATTGTCATTTTCCCCCTTTGTACCTGTGTTCCTCTCTGTCTCTCTCTCTGTTTCTTCATCTTCTTAAACCAGATCCTTTTATCTCTTGCAATGCTGGCTTGGTAGAGATGTAGTCTTTTAGCCTTCTTTTGTCTGGAAGACTCCTTATTTCACTTTCCATTTTGAATGAGAGCCTTGCTGGGTAGAGTAGTCTTAGTTGTAGGTCTTTGTTTTCATTGCTTGGAATATTTCTTGCCATTCCCTTCTGGCTTGTAGTGTTTCTGTTGAGAAATCAGCAGACAGACAGTCTTATTGAAGCCCCCTTGTATGTTATTAGCTATTTCTCTCTTGCTGCTTTTAGGATTTTCTCTTTGTCTTTGAAATTTGCCATTTTAATTATGATGTGTCTTGGAGTGGGCCTGTTTGGGTTCATCTTCCTTGGGACCTTCTGTGCTTCCTGCATGTTCATGACTTTTCTCTCATCAAGTTAGGGAAGTTTTCTGTCATTACTTTTTCAAACAGGTTTTCTATCCCCTGCTCTTCTTTTTCTCCTTCTGATATTCCTATGATACAGATATTATTATGTTTCATGAAACCTCTTTATTCTTTTCAGTCTTTTTTCATTTTGTTGCACTGAGAATTTTTTCTATGTTGTCCTCCAGATCACTGATCCCATCCTCTGCTTGATCTAGCCTGCTTTTGATTCCTTCTACTGTGTTCTTCAATTCAGAAATTGTATTCATTTCCTTCTGGCTCTTTTTGATGGTTCCTATGTCCTTTTTAATACTGGTGTAGTTCTCAGTAAGTTCCTTGTAACTTCCCTGGAGTTCTTTGTAGTTCTCCTGGAGTTGTTTGTAGTTTTCTTTGGGCTTGCTGAGCTCATTGAGCTCCTCTATCATCATTATTTTGAATTCCATGTCTGATAGTTTGCTTGCCTCTATTTCATTTTACACTCTCTCTTTTCAATAGGGTTTGTTTCTTTGTCTCCCCATTTTAGGTGACTCTTCTCTGTTTGTTTGTTTTCTTAGATTGGTCTTCTTTGACTGACTGGTCTGTCTTCATGGTGTGACCTTAACATGCACTTTCTTTAATTCCTGGATCCACCTACAGTGACATCAGCTCATGTTCCAGAATGGGCCTAGTTAACCTGATGGAGATTAGCAGGGATCCACTACTTTTGTCTGCCTCCTCCAGTTGTTAACCTAATTAATCTGTGATCAGCCATTAGTGGTTGAGGAACCACTGGGCAAGGCAAATTGATTCGTGTTGACAAGGCTATTGCTTCCCCTCAGGCTGCTGCCAGTTGGAGAAGAGTGGTTTGCCTGCTATATGGTGTTATGTTGGTTATTCAGGATGATTTCTTCTCTGCTATGTCCTTGGTAAGGCTTTTCTCCAGATGATGTTCTATTGGTTATTCAGGATGATTTCCCCCTAATTAAGTTGTAATTCCAGATTTGGCCTGGGAGGAGATTGGTGTAACTCCACTTACTCCTCGAGCATCTTGATTTTCTCCAAAAATCCTGTATTCTTAATTACCATATTGATGGTTCTACTCAGACACATTCCCTCTAAGCTCCAGCACTGGGGAAGCAGCTTAAAAGGCACCAGTGGTATTCAGGGAGAAACTCAGGTGTCTGGCATCAAAGCTAGCAGAGGCCATTATCTCTTTTCTAAACCCTTCCTCCTTAGAGCCAACTCCATCCCCTTCTTTCCTTCTGCTGCATACTATTCTATTGAGTAGATGTACCACAGTTTTTAAAAAGATTTTATTTATTTATTTTTAGAGAGAAGAGAAGGAAGGGAGAAAAAGAGGGAGAGAAACATTAATGTATGAGTGCCTCTTGCATGCCTCCAACTGGGGTATTGGCCTGCAACCCACGCATTTTCCCTGACTTGGAGTTAAACCAGCAGCTGTCAGGTCCACAAGCCAGCACTCAGTCCACTGACCCACACCAGCCATGGCAGATGTACCATAGTTTTTGATCCATACTCATCCACTAATGGGCACTTAGGCTGTTTCTAGCACTTGACTATTGTAAATAGCACTACTATAAACATAGAGGTGCATAGTTTATTTTGAATTAGTGTTTCAGAATTCTTCAAGTATAATCCCAGCAATGGAATCACTGGGTAAAAAAAAAGCCATTTTTAGTTTTATAAGAAAATTCCACTGTTTTCCACACTGGCTGCATTAGTCTGCATTTACACTAACATTGTGCTAGGGTTCCCTCTTGTCCACATCCTCGCCAGCACTTGTTGTTTGTTGATTTGTTAATAATGACCATTCTGAGGTGTGAGGTGGTATCTCATTGTGGTTTTAATTTCCATGTCTCTGATGGCTAATGATGTTGAGGATTCATTAATATACCTATGGGACCTCTGAATGTCCTCCTTGGAGGAGTGTCTGTTCAGGTCCTTTGCCCATTTTAAAAAACATATTTATTTATTATTTTTAGAGAGAGGGGAAGGGAGATGGGCAGAAAGGATGAGAGACATCAATGTGTGGTTGCCTTTCACCTGCCTCCAGCCACGAACCTGCTGGAGACCTGGCTTGCAACCATGTTATGTGCCCTGGCTGGGAATCAAACCAGTGACCCTTGGGTTCGCAGGCCAGCTCCTTATCCACTGTGCCACCATCCGGGACTTTCTTTGCCCTTTTTTTTTTTTTTTTAAAGATTCTATTTCATTATTTTTAGAAAGAGGGAAAAGGAGAGAGGGAGGGAGAGAGACATCAATGTATGGTTGCTTTTCACCTGCCTCCAGCCACAGACCTGACTGGAGACCTGGTTTGCAACCTGGTTATGTGCCCTGTCTGGGGAATCGAACCTGCGACCTTTGGGTTCGCAGGCCGGCGCCTTATCCACTGTGCTACCAGCCAGGGCCTCTTTGCCCATTTTTAATTGGGTTATCCATCTTCCTGGTGTCAAGTTGTATAAGTTCTTCATATATTTTGGAGATCAAACCCTTGTCCAAGATATCTTTGGCAAATAAGTTTTCTTGTATGATTGGTTCCCTTTTTATTTTCTTTTGCTGATCAGAAACTTTTTAGTTTGATGTAGTCCCATTTGTTCATTTGTTCCCTTATTTCCCTTCCCTTAGTAGATATACTGGTAAAAATATGGCTTCATGGGATATCTGAAGTATTACTGCCTATGTTTTCCTCAAGGACTTTTATGGTGTCACAGTTTACATTTAAGTTTTTATTCATATTGAGTTGATTCTGGTGTATGGTGTAAGTTAGTAATCTAGTTTCATTTTTTGCATGTTCCTGTCCAGTTCTCCCACACCACTTGTTGAAGAGGTTATTTTTCTCTATTTTATGCTCCTTCTCCCTTTGTCAAATATTAATTGACTATAGTGACATGGCTTTATTTCTAGGCTCTTATTCTGTTCCATTGATCTATATGTCTATTCTTATGCTGATACCAGACTATTTTGATTACAGTGGCCTTGTAATATAGTTTGATTTTAGGTATTGTGATTCTTTCACAAGATTGCTAAGGCTATCTGGGGTCATTCTTGGTTCCATATAAATTTTTGAAGTATTTGTTCTAGGTCTGTGGTCTGTGAAATATGTCATTGGTATTATAATAAGGATTGCATTAAATCTATAAATTGCTTTGGGTAGTATGGACATTTTATTGATGTTAGTTCTCCCAATCTATGAACTGATATGTGTTTCCATTTATTTGTATCTTCCTTAATTTCCTTCTTTAGTGTTCTATAGTTTTCTGAGTACAGGTCTCTTACCTCCTTAGTTAAGTTTATTCTTAGGTACTTTATTTTTCTTGTTGTCATAATAAATGGGATTTTTTAAAGAAATCAAAGGCATTTTTGCATACCAACAATGAAATATCAGACAGAAATTAGGGAAAAAAATCCCTGAGGGTTTAATGTGAAACAGTGACCTGGTAAAATGTCAGCAAACAAGAGGGATTTATCAGAAGCTTGTAGAGCTCCAACAATCCTCACAGGCCTTTCCCCTCTTTTAAACTCAATAGAACTAATAGATTGGGGCCTTGCTCCTTTTCAATAAATACTCCTGGACCCTCAAAGAGTACAACTACCTCAAAAGAAATTTAAGAAACTGGAATATATACATCATCTGAACCAGAATTATTAGAACTAATTTAAAAGAAGCTCAATGAATATGTTAAGGACATCCTGCCATAGATTCCTACACAGTCCCAGCACGGATGGACCTTCAGGACATTATGCTAAGTTAAATAAGTCATCAGTTAAAGACAAATACTGTGTGATATTATATGTGTGAAATCAAAAAAGCTGAATTTGCAGTAAAAGATTATAGAATGGTTACTACAGGGCTGGGAGGTGAGGCAAATAAGGAGAATTTGGTAAATGGCATTAAACTTCCAGTTGTTAGATGAGTAAATTCTGAGGATCTAATGTACAGCTGGATGATTATAATTAATGCTGTATTGCTGAGGGTAGATTTTTTAAAAGATTTTATTTATTTATTTTTAGAGATAAGGGAGGAATAAAGAGAGAGGGAGAGACAGAGAGAAACATCCATTAGTTCCCTCTTGTATGCCCCCAACCAGGAACATGGCTTCAACCCAGGCATGTGCCCTGACCAGAAATCAAACCGTGGAATGGCACCCAACCCACTGAGCCACACTAGTTAGAGCATGAGAGTAGGTCTTAAAATGTTCTCACCACACACACACACACACACGCACAAACTAATTATGTGACATGAAGTTGTTGCTAGCTAATGCTATGGTGGCAATCATATTGCAAAATATAAGTGCATCGAATCAACACATTGTGTATCTTAAGCTTACAAAATGTTATATATCAGTTATATCTCAATAAATATGAGGGAAAAAAGGAAACAGGAATCAGATTTTCCAACCAAATAAATAATACAAGAAACTATCATTTAAAATACACAACCAGCCCTGGCTGGTGGCACAATGGATGGAGGCCAGCCTGCAAACCCAAAGGTTGCAGGTTCAATTCCCAGCCAGGGCACATAACCAGATTGTAAGCCAGGTCACCAGCCAGGTCCGTAGCTGGAGGCAGGTGAAAACAGCCATACATTGACTCTCTCTCTCTCTCTCTCTCTCTCTCTCTCTCTCTCTCTCTCTCTCATTCTCTCTCTACCACTCTCCCTTCCCCTCTCTCTCTAAAAATAATAAATAAAATCTTTTTTTAAAAAATATACAACCAAGGGGACTTTTGGCCAAGATGGAGGCATAGGGAGACACACCGCATTTCCCTCACAACTACAAGAAATCTACATCTACCTCAAAACTAAATAAAAACAACACAGAAATTTCAGGAAATCAAACTATATGAGAGTACAACAAATGAAATACTCAGCCAGATAGGTAGAAGGGGTGGATCCAGGCTGGAGAGTGGAAGCTGCAGTGAAAAATTCAGTCATACATTTAAACCTGGGAAATGATCCCGGAGCCTGGCTGTATAGCCCACAGTTCCAGCATCAGAAAAAGTAGAGACCACAGCTGTGGCAGCATGAAGACTGAGGCCCTGGCAAAAAGCACAGTGACACATTTAAACCTAGGAAGCAACACCAGAGCCAGACTGCAAAGCCCAAGATTCTAGAGTGATGAAAAATAGAACCACATTCTTTCTGACTATAAAAACCAGTAGTTGGGACAGAAGAAGCTGCTAGTCTCAAAGGGGAAGTGGCATTGCTCCCTCTCAGACCCCTCCCCACATACAGTGCCACAATGTGATGAAACGGGTCACCCAACACTGACAAATTTTTAAGGCTCTGCCCTTTACAGCATAATAACTATGACAGAACTAAGTAAGACACAGAATCAAACACCGAAAGCTGTCACACTGAGGAGACAAAGAAGTATAGCCCAAAAAGGGAGAAGATCAAGGTTCCAGTGGAAGCAATGAAGAGGTAGCCAACCTAACAGATATAGAGTTCAAAACACTCATAATTAACATGCTCACAGACTTGACAGATATGCTTAAGTACAACAAATGCAAAAAGGAAAAAGTACAACAAATGCAAAAAGGAAAAAGTAAAGGCTAGGCTTTGTGAAGCAAAGAAAAATGCACATGAAACCAAGAGTGAAGGGATGGAAACCAGGGTTCAAATCAATGATTTGGAACATAAGGAAGAAATAAATAGTCAACCAGAAATAGTCAACAGAAAGACAAAATAAGAATTGAAAAACATGAGGAGAGGCATAGGAACCTCTGGAATAACTTTAAATGTTCCAATATCCAATGCACAAGGGTGGCAGAAGGGGAAAAGGAGAAGCAAGAAACTGAAAATTTATGTGAAAAAACAATGAAGGAAAACTTCCTTAATTTGGTGGAGGAAATAGACATATAAGTCCAGGAAGCACAGACAGTTCCAAACAAGCTAGACCCAAGGAGGATCACACCAAGACACATCATAATTAAAATGTCAAACGTTAAAAATAAAAAGAGAATCTTAAAAGTAGCAAAAGAATAAAAAGAGTTACCTACAAAGGGGTTCCTATAAGACTAGCAGTTGGGTAGACAATGTATTCAGTGCGTTGAATGTTCAAAGATCTATCCTATCAAGGAAAAGTAGGTTTTATAGGTGAATTTTACTAAACTTTCCAAGAAGCATTAATTTTTAACTTATACAAGTTGTTCCAAAGAAAAGAAAAAGAACAGAAGTTACCCAGCTCATTTTAGTAAACTAGTGAAATCTTGATTTTTCAGAGCAGGTAAGAATAATAAACAAAAAAATATCTTAAGCCATTTTACTTCTGAATATAAGTGTAAAAAAGTAAGCTAATTTAGTCCTTCCATGTATTGCAAATAATAATATACCACTTTTAAGTAAGATTTATCCCAGGAATACAAGAATGATTCAACATCAAAAACATCTATCAATTTAATTTAATATATTAATAAACACTATCTCATCAGAAAAGCCTTGATTATTGATAAAATATAAAATCCATTCATAATATTAACATAACTTAGCATCAAATAATAGAAACTTACTTTAGTAGATAAAGATTATATATCAAAACCTATATTTAATACTATGCATAATGAAGAAAATTTAGATGCATTCCTTTTAGAGTTGAAAACAATACGATGATTTCCAAAATCCCCACTCATTTCAAGATAACCAGAGTTTTGCCCTAAGTGATAAAAGGGATCAAGTTTTGAACTAGGTGGAAAAAGTTCAAGCCACTATTATTTGCAAATAACATGATGATCTAGTTAGAAAACCTAACAGAGCCAGCAGATAATAAAAGGATGGAAGCAGGGGACTAATTACAGAGCACAGTTACATTGCAAGATACAAGTTCAACTTATGAAAAGCAATAACCCAAAAATATCCATTTTAAAAAGCAACAGGGGGAAAAAGATGGCGACAGAGTAGAAAGCAGTGCTGATGGTGTTCTCGAGTACCAGAGCAGCTAGAGGACAAGATAGGGAGCGTGAGACGTCTTCAGGACCCTAAGAATTGGAGCAGTCAGCATCTGGACACAGGGGAGCACAGCCCAGAGGCAGAGGAGACCAGCAGGACAGTAGGTGAGGCATTCCGGACCAACCAGCCAGCGGGCCAAGGTCGGCTCTGGGCAGTGGCGGCTCTGCCTAGAGGGGTGCATTTGACTGAGACCAGCTCTGGGCTCCCTGGCGACTAGAAGTCTCAACAGTGAAGTGCAGGCAGCAACAGCAAATGCCATAGGGAAGACGGAATTGAACTCTTGCAGGGGAGGGACTGTGTGAGAGACTCGCTCCAGCAACAGGGAGAGGAGGCTCCTCATGGGGCTAGAAGCAGAGGAGAAGAGTCCTGCAGGAAGCCGGAGCCGGGGAGCGGGGAAGTGCACAGGCCAGGATGGCGAGAGGGCTGAAAAAGGTGCTGCTGGGCCACCAGGGAAACAGCAGCTAGAAGCCCCTGCGAGGGGGGAGGCCCAGCCCTGCACAACCACACAGGCCCCCAGGCTCCGCAGAAACTCCAAAAGGCAAGCTGGGAACTAGTAGTGGGGGTAACTGACTCGCCATTGTCAGAGACAAAGGTCTCACCACCCACGCCTGGGAGGGGCTCATCACAGAGGCCACGTAAAGGACTCCTCCAAGAGCTGGTTGGCTTGGAGGATTGGTGCCTGCCCTGGGGGGTTGGGAAGTGTAGGCGGATCCCGGGCACTGTTGACGGACAGGGGCTGCCTCCTCCCGGAACTGCGGGGGCAGGGCCAGTTGTCACAGGGACCAGCTAAGTTGCAGGCTGCCTTGCAGGGGAGCTGGGTGCTCCTCACAGGCAGGAACCTCCACCAGGAGTGGGTGGGGGCACCCTGCAGGCTCCAGAATACCAGCAGCCCTAAAACTCAGCCAGGCTGCAGAAGGCCCTACCTGGGGGCGGACATTCAGAATCAGCCCTGACTGTGACAATCAGAGACTCTGCCACGTGCCAAGACCAGCTAGAATATAGACTATAGACTGTAAAGTCCTGACCAAGAAAAAGAGGCAGCCTCAGGAAAGGGATTGCTGCTAATCTCAAGCACCTGAGTTATGCCGAAAACAATATGAACTATTAATCCCCAACATATCCTTTGCAAAAGTTACTTCTCACATATTCTTATTCCCCCCCCCATACCTCAATCCACCTAAATACCCAAGACCCTCCCCCTACTCTTGAATTAAAGTCTACTCACTCTGTGGCTACAACGCATTCCCAGTCCTCAATCTCCCTTCCCCAGCCACCTAAACCCTTTCTTTATTCTTTTCTTCCTTTCTCTTTCTTTTCTTTTTCTCTTTTTTCTTTTTTTCCTTTTTTCTTTTCCTTTTCTTCCTGGTAAAGCTCACAGGTTCAGGCTCCACCTGGACCAATCAGAAATCATAAAGGGTGAACAGGCACCTAAACCCTTTCTTTATTAATATTGAGTTCTCTTTGTCTTGTGACTTTCTCCCCTTTTTTTTTTTTTTTTTTTTTTTTTTTTTTTTTTTTTTTTTTTTTTTTTTTTTTTTTTTTTTTTTTTTTTTTTTTTTTTCTTTTTTTTTCTTTTTTTCTTTTTCTTTTCCTTTTCTTCCTGGTAAAGCCCACAGGTTCTGGCTCAACCTGGACCAATCAGAAATCATAAAGGGGGAACAGACACCTAAATCCTTTCTTTATTAATATTGATTTCTCTTTGTCTTGTGACTTTCTCTCTTTTTTTCTTTCTTTCTTTTTTTTCTCTGCTAAAAGCCCTCAGGTCCAGGCTACATCTGGACCAGTCAGGGATTATTGAGGGTGAACAGCCATCTAAACCCTTTCTTCTTATTATTATTATCGTTTTTATTTCTTTTTTCCTTTTGTATTTTTTTTTCTTTGTTTGGTTTGGTTTGGTTTGGTTTTTGGTTTTTGGATTTTTTGTTTTTTTCTTTGATTGTTTGTTTTTGTTTTTGTTCTTTCTGCTAAAAGTCCACAGGCCCAGAATACAACCAGACAGCCCAAATAAAGAATACAACCAGACACACCAAGAACAACAAGTGGAGAAAATCTGGGAGATGGCAATACTGAACTCCACAAATCTCCTATCACAGAAGGGTGCTCAACTAAGGCAAGGAAGCAAAGCAGGTTAAACCAAGGAAAGAACAAAAATAAATAAATAAATAAAGAGCAAGCAAGAACAGACACCCAAAATGGGGAAAAAAAGAATCAGTCCATCACCAAAAAGAAAGGAAGAATCCCCAGAAAGAACACAAAATGAAACAGAGGCACCTGGAATATCAGATAAGGAATTCAAAAGAGTGATGATAGAGAAGCTCAGTGAGCTCAGACACATCAAAGAAAACTATAAACGACTCCAGAACTACAAAGAACTCCAGGGAAATTACAAAAAACTCCAGGGAAATTACAAAGAACGCCAGGGAAATTACAAGGAACTTACCGAGAACTACAACAGCATGAAAAAGGACATGGAAACTATCAATAAGTGCCAGGAGGAAATGAACAATACAATTTCTGAATTGAAGAATACAGTAGAAGGGATCAACAGTAGGCTAGAGGAAGCAGAGGACCGCATCATCGAGTTGGAGGATAATGTAGACAAATACTCCAAGACAGTACAAGAGAATCAAAAAAAGCCGAATAAGACTGAAGAGGGGTTAAGAGAGCTGCAGGACAACATGAAACGTAACAACATCTGTATCATAGGGATACCAGAAGGAGAAGAGAAACAAGGAATGGAAAACCTGTTCAAAAAAGTCATGATAGAAAATTTCCCTAACATGATGAGTGAAAACATTAATCCAGTTCAGGAAGCACAGAGGGTCCCAATAAGGATCAACCCAAACAGACCAACACCAAGGCACATTATTATTAAAATGGCTAATTTCAAAGACAAAGAGAGAATCCTAAAAGCATCAAAAGAGAAAAGACATATAACATACAAAGGGGCTCCAATAAGGCTATCAAATGATTATTCAACAGAAGCAATTCAAGCCAGAAGGGAATGGCAAAAAGTATTTTAAGTCATGGGAAACAAAGGCCTGCAACCAAGAATACTCTACCCAGCAAGGCTCTCATTCAAGATAGAAGGAGAAATAAGGAGCTTCCCAGACAAAAAAGACTAAAAGAATACATCTCTACCAAACCAGCATTGCAAGAAATGCTAAAAGGTCTGCTCTGAAAATAAGTAAACAAATAAAATGAAGAAACAGAGAATTCCAAAGAGGAATACAGACACAAAGGGAGAAAATGGCAATGAATAAGTATCAATCAATAATAACCTTAAATGTAAATGGATTAAATGCACCAATCAAAAGACATAGGGTAGCCGAATGGATAAGACAACATGACCCACATATATGCTGTCTTCAAGAGACCCACCTCAGAACAAAAGATTGACACAGATTGAGAGTGAGGGGATGGAAAACTATGTATCAAGCAAATGGACATGAAAAAAAGCTGGAGTAGCAATTCTGATTTCAGATAAAATAGATTTTACAATGAAGGCCATAAAATGGACAAAGATGGACATTTCATAATACTTAAGGGAACAATCCATCAAGAAAAAATAACTCTGATAAACATGTACGCACCCAACATAGGAGCTCTGAAATATATAAGGAAAATCTTGGAAGACTTTAAGAAAGACATAGACAGCAACACACTAATAGTAGGGGATTTTAATACCCCACTATCAATAATGGACAGATCTTCCAAACAAAAAATCCCCAGAGATGTTGTGGCATTGAACAACACTCTAGAGGAAATGGACCTAACTGATGTATACTGAGTCTTTTACCCCAAAGAAGCAATATACACATTCTTTTCAAATGCACATGGATCATTCTCCAAGATAGACCCCATGGTATGTCACAAGACAAACCTCCACAAATATAGGAAAATTGAAATCATACAAAATATCTTCTCAGATCACAATGGCTTGAAACTAGAAACCAAATTCAAGGGAAAAACCCAAAAATTCTCTAACTCATGGAGACTGAATAACATGCTTTTAAGCAATGAAGGGGTCAACAATGAGATCAAAGATGAAATCAAAAAGTTCCTGGAAACAAATGACAACGAACACACAACAGCCCAAAACCTATGGGATACAGCAAAGGCAGTTCTCAGGGGAAATTTATAGCAATACAGGCCTACCTAAAAAAGGTCACAAGAAGTTTATAAAAACGACCTAACCACAAAGCTGCAAAAACTAGAGGAGCAACAAACAAACATTAGTTTAGTCAGAAATACATAAGAGCTCCATTAAAAAAAACATTCAAAGCTTTGATAAAAGAAATGGAAGATGGCCTGAATAAATGGAAAGATGTTCCATGTTTTTAGATGAGCTAATATTATAATCACTTTCCTTCCAAATTAATCCATAATTTCAATACAATCTCAATCAAAATTCCAGTTTTATTTTCCAAGGCATTCAACAAACTATCTAAATTTATGTGATGAACCAAGTGTTTACATATAGTTAAGTTGATTTTGAAGAAGGGATGGGGCATTTGACTTCCCAGACTCAGGGCACTTTTTTAAAGATACTTTTTTTAAATATTTTATTCATTATCTTTAAAGAGAAGGGCAGGGAGGAAAGAACAAAGGGAGAGAAACATCAATGTATGATTGCCTTTCACCTGCCTCCAGCTGGGGACCTGGCTGGAAACCTGGCTTGCAACCTGGTTATGTGCCTTGGCTGGGAATTGAACCAGCAACCTTTGGGTTTGCAGGCTGACACCTATCCACTGGGTCACCAGCCAGGGCTAAGATACTTTTTAAATCATGTTATATTATTTATGCTGTTACAGTTGTCCCAATTTTCCCCCTTTATCCCCTTCCAACCAACTCTCCCTTTCCATTGGGCAATCCATCCACCATTGTACTTGTTCATGGGTCATACATGTATCTTTTTTGGCTATTCTATTCCTTATAATGTACTTTTAAATCCTTATAACTCTTCTGTACCTACCAACTGTACTTAACCCCTTCACCTTTTTTGCTCATCCCCCTGACCCCCACCTCCTGTCTGGCAATCATCAAAAACATTCTCTGTATATGATTCTGTTTCTGTTCTGCTTGTCTCTTTATTTTGTTTTTTAGATTCAATTGTTGACATATATTTATTACCATTTTATTGTTCATTTTTTTTATCTTCTTAAAGAATACCCTTGAACATTTCATATAAGGCTATTTTTTTAAACACTAGATTTGCAGAAAAATTGAGGGAAAAGTACAGAGATTTCCAATATATCCCCTGCCCCCACACAAACATAGATTTCTCCCCCATTATCAGCATCCCCCACCAGATGTTAGGGGTATATTTATTACAAGTCATGAACCTATAGTGGCACATTATAATCTCCCAAAGTCCATTACATTAGAATTCATGCTTGGTGTTGTGGATTATATGGGTTTGGACACTTCTTTTAGCTTTGATGAAGTATAAAGAACTACGGATCAACACACACATACATGCACACACACAAAAGCAAACTAAACTCAATTTTATATGCGCAAAATATTTTAACAGTAACTTCACAAATAAGATTTAAATAGCCTATAAATACATGAAGGGGAATGATCAACCTCATTAGTAATTGGGCAAAGCTATAATGAAATCCCTGACACTTACTGGAATGGCAAAAATTAAAGGTTTGACAATACCAAGTGCTAAAGTGAATATAGAACAACTAAAATTCATTTGACTCAGCAATTCCAATCGTAGATTCATACTCAGCAGAAACTCTTGCACATGTGCAGAGGATATGTGAATAGTATGTTCAAAAAACCACTGCTTGTAATGTCAAAATCTAGAAACAACCCACCAAAATGAATAAAAATATATATGGTGTTACCTAACATGGGACATTATGCATCAGTGAATATAAATAAGTTACAGCTGCAGTTACTAACAAGGGATGAGCTCATGAACATAACACTGAGCACAAAAAAGCAAGGTGCATAATACATAAGAGTGTGACTACATTCATAATTGGAAACATGCAAAATTAAGTTACACATTATTCAGACTGCAAATACACTTTTTGAAGGCATAAAAAGATAAGAAAATTGACATATAAAAAGACAAGACAAGATAGATATTCTGAACATAAAATTCAGAATAGTGGTTGCATCTAAGGGCAAAGGAAAAGAGAAAAATCTAGAAAGCAATGCTACCAGGTTTTAGAGGTAATTAAAATATTCTGTTTTTATAACATGGCTGTGGGTACCGCTATGTTTCTTGCATTGTTTTTCTTTTTACCATATTCAAAATTTATGTGTTCTTTTAGCGTTTACTCAATATTTGATTTCTTACATTTAAAAAACCCAAGATCTTCACATGTAACCCAATTTAAATTTTTATTTTCTTGTATTTTTTCCTAACCACTTTTTTACTACTATATCACACAATCTTGTGAAAACCAAATATAATTACATTTTACTGTCCAAAACTAACAATGACTAAGTCACCAGGAAAAAGTTTAAGGCCAGTATCCTCTTTCAAAGAAGGCAGAAAGGTCTCAGTGCCTACTAAAAATATTCTGTTAAAAATAATATGATGAAACTAGAAAGTTATATGCTTAGTGAAATAAGACAGTCAGTAAAAGATAAATACCATATGATCTCACCCATTACAGGACAATAATGAACAAAACAAACAAATAAGCAAAACAGAACCAGATACATGAATACAATGAATAGACCTTCAGTGGGCAGAGGGGAGGGGGAGGTGGAATGGGGGAAAAGGCAAAGAAGGGGAGCAGTTTAGTCAAGGAACTAGCATGGAAGAACCATGGACATGGACAACAAGTGGGATTGACTTTGGGGGCTAGTGAGTGGGTGGGGAGGGGAACAGAAGGGAAGAAAAAGGGGATGGATGTAATACAACAACAACGTAATTAAATTTTTAAAAATAGTACATATACAAATGTTTTGGTGACAGATGGGATGTTTATGCATTAGTTATCTAGAAAATTCACTTATGTGGAAAGCCTTCAATACTCATGATGACAGATGAATAAAGTATGTACTATACTGTATTTAAAATCAAATAGGTATGAATAAATGTTCTCATAATTTCTTTCCATAACCAATAGAAAGCACCTCCTCTTTAGAGTAAACTGCTTAGAAAAGAAGTAATAAAATTACCTGGATCTCTTAATAACTCACTAATCCATATTCCTAATTCTACTCTCTTCTCATAGTCCTTCACACAACCCACCCAGTTACCTCTTGACAATTATTTTCAGAAAGGAAATTTCCAGAAGTTTACATTCATAGAAAAGTAAATCATGGTGAAATGCTTTAATGTTGTAATTGAACACCTGCTTTGTAACAAGCTCCATGAAGAAAGTTGAGGATGAAATAAAAGGTAAAACAGGGTCCCACACCTGGAAGCTTACTGCCTAGTGTGGGAGATAGCCATTAATCAGAGTCCCTCAAACAAGAATTCAGTTACAATGGAGATAAGTGCTACATGATGTTATGAGAGTATAAAATAGAGAGAAATTGACTGGTCAGTGATGACTGAGCTGAGCTATGAAGAAAGAGTTGGTGAGATCTAAATGGCATGTGTGTTGGGGTGGGGAAGGGGTATAAGAAGAGATAGGAAGAAGACTTTAGGCAAAGGTACAAGATAGTACAAAGGCACTATTAGCAGAAATTGTGTATGATTTATAGTCAATAATCATGCAAAGAAGAGATGTAAAGTAATACAAGCATAGCTTTGGAGACATTGCAAGTTCAGTTCCAGACCACAGCAATAAAGTGAATGTGACAATAAAATGAGTCACACTAATAGTTTGGTTTACCAGCGTATATGAAAATTATGTTTAGACTACACTGCAACCTATTAAATGCGCAATAGCATTATGTCTAAAGACAACAGGTGAACATATCTCAATTAAAAATGCATCTTGCTAAAAGATACTAACCATCATCCAAACTTTAGCAAGTCATAATCTCTTTGCTAGCAGAAGGTCTTGCATCAATGTTGATGGCTTCTGACCAATCAGGATGGTGGCTGCTGAAGACTGGGTGGCTGTGGCAATTTCTTAAAATAAGACAACAATGAAGTTTCCTAAATCAATTGACTTCCTTTCCTGAACAATTTCTCTGTAGCATGCAATGCAGTTTCATACCATTTTATCCACAGAACGAACTCCTTTCAAAATTGGAGGCAATTCTCTCAAAACCTGCTAATGTTTATCAGATAAGTTTATGTAATAGTTTAAATCTTCAAATCTGTTTTCTTTTCAACAATCTTTCACAGCATTTTTATCAGGAGTAAATTTTACCTCAAGAAACCACTTTCTTTGCTCCTCCATAAGTAGCAACTCTCCATCCATTCAAGTTTTAGTATGAGACTGTAGCAATTCAATCACATCTTCAGAATCTACTTCTAATTCTAGTTCTCTTGCTATTTCCACCAAATCTACAGTTACTTCCTCCTCTGAAATCTTGAGCCCCTCAAACTAACTGATAAGGACGGGGACCAACTTTTTCCAAGCTTTTATTGATGTTGATATTTTGACCTGTCATTTGTTCTTAATAACATCTAGTATAGTGAAT
This sequence comes from Noctilio leporinus, assembly GCA_004026585.1. Taxonomy (NCBI): domain Eukaryota; kingdom Metazoa; phylum Chordata; class Mammalia; order Chiroptera; family Noctilionidae; genus Noctilio; species Noctilio leporinus. The sequence goes on from PVIW01009232.1 coordinate 50,261, forward strand.
CCTTTCAAACAGTTTTCAATATTCTTAGCCCAAATCTGTCAGAGGAAAACACTATCTATGGCAGTAGCTATAGTCTCATAAAATATATATTTTAAATACCAAAACTTGAAAGTTGAAATTACTCCTTCATCCATGAGCTGCAAAAGGGATGTTGTGTTAACAGGCATGAAAACAACATTAATCTTCTTACACACCTTCATCAGAGCTCATGGATGACCAGGTACACTGTCAATGAGCAGTAAAATTTTGAAATTAATCTTTTTTTCAATAGTACATCTCGACACTGAACTTAAAATATATTGGGAACCACGTTTTAAACAAATGTGCTGTCATCCAGGCAGAGTAGAGTTAGCATAATTCTTAAAGGCCTTAGGATTTTCAAAATGGTAATGAGCATTGGCTTCAACCTAAAGTCTCTAGCTTCATTACACCTAACATGAGAATCAGCCTGTCCTTTGAAGCTTTTAAGCCAGGCAGTGACTTCTCTGTAACTATGGAAGTCCTAGATAGCATTTTCTTCTAACAGAAGGCTGTTTTATCTGCATTGAAAGTCTGTTGTTTAATGTAGCCACTTTTATCAATGATCTTAGCTAGGTCTTCTGGTTAACCTGGTGCTGCTTTTACGTCAGCAGTTGCTGCTTTACCTTGTACTTTCATGTTATGTAGATGGCTTCTTTCTTAACTTCATGAACCAACCTCTACTAGCTTTAAACTTTTCTTCTGCAGCTTTCTCACCTCCCTCAGCCTTTATAGAATTGAAGAGGGTTAGGGCCTTGCTTTGAATTAGTCTTCAAGGTAAGAGAATGCTGTGACTAATTTGATCTATCCAGACCAAAAAAACTTTCTTCATATCAGCCATAAGGCTCTTTTCACTTTATCATGTGTATATTCATTGAACTATCACTTTTAATTTTCTTCAAGAACTTTTCCTTTGCATTCAGAACTTGTCTAAATCTCCGGTGCAGGAGGTCAAGCTTTCTGCCTTCCTTTCTCACTAAGCTTGATCATTTCTAGCTTATGATTTTAAATGAGAGGTGTGTGACTCTTCCTTTAACTTGAACACTTAGAAATCATTTCAGGGTTATTAGTTGGAATAATTTCAATATTGTTGTATCTCAAGGAACAGGAAGGTTGAGAAGAGGGAGCGGGACTGAGGAATAATCTATCAGTGGAGCAATCAGAACACATACATTTATCAAGTTTGCCATCTTATGTGGAAATAACTCATGGTGCCCAAACAATGATAATAGCAATATCAAAGAGTAGTGATCACAGATCACCATAACAAATGTAAAAATAATGAAATAGTTTGAAATGTTGTGACACAGAGACACAAAATAAGCAAATGTTGTTAGAAAATGGCACCAACAGACTTTCTCATTGCAGTTTCCACAGACCTTCAATTTGTACAAAATTAAATCTATGCAAAGTGCAATAAGGCAAAGCTCAATAAAATAAGGTATTCTGTCATAGTAAGTAAACAATAGTTTGCTCAGGTGATTAAACAATGCATTAAATTATTGAATAAATGGCATCTGCTTCATATCTAAACTTCAGTTATCATAACTAATCTTTTTGTGTGATTGGCAATACCTGTACTACCTGGTTTAAATTTTATTTTTTATTTTTTTATTTTTTATTTTTAATTTTATTGTTGTTGTATTACATCCATCCCCTTTTTGCTCCCCTCTGTCCCCCTGCCCACCCACCCATTCCCCGCAAAGTAAATCCCACCTGTTGTCAATGTCCATGGATCCTTTATACTAGGTTCTTGTCTAAGCTGCTCCCCTTCTTTACCTCTGCCTCCCCCCTCCCGCCAACCCCGTTCCCCCTGACCACTGAAGGCCTATTCCTTGTATTCATATACTTGGTTCTCTTTTCCTTGTTGTTAGTTTTGCTCATTATTGTCCCGGAATGGGTGAGATCATATGATATTTGTCCTTCATTGACTGGCTTATTTCACTAAGCATAATACTCTCCAGTTCCATCCATGTTGTTGCAAAGGGTACAAGTTCCTTCTTTCTTTCTGCTATATAGAATTCCATTGTGTAAATGTACCAAAGTTTTTTGATCCAATCATCCACTGATGGGCACTTCGGCTGTTTCCAGCATTTGGCTATTGTAAATAGTGCCGCTATGAACATAGGTGTGCATAGGTTCTTATGAATTGGTGTTTCAGGATTCTTTGGGTATAGTCCAAGTAGTGGAATTGCGGAATCAAAAGGCAGTTCCATTTTTAGTTTTTAAGGAAACCCCATACTGTTTTCCACAGTAGCTGCACCAGCCTGCATTCCCACCAACAGTGTATGAGGGTTCCCTTTGCCCCGCATCCTCGCCAACACTTGTTTGTTGATTTGCTGATGATTGCCATTCTGACAGGTATCAGGTGGTATCTTAATGCAGTTTTAATTTGCATCTCTCTGATGACTAGCGATGTTGAGCATTCTTTCATATGCCTCTGGGCCCTTTGTATATCTTCCTTGGTGAGTTGTCTGTTCAGGTCCTATGCCCATTTTTTAATTGGGCTGTCTGTCTCCCTGGTGTTGAGTCGCATTAGTTCTTAATATATTTTGGAGATCAGACCCTTGTCTGAGGTATCATTGGCAATTATGTTTTCCCATACAGTTGGTTCTCTTTGAATTTTGCTGATATTTTCTTGAGCTGAACAGAAACTTTTCAATTTCATATAGTCCCATTTGTTGATTCGTTCTTTGATTTCCTTTGCCCTTGGTGAAGTATCAGTAAACATATTTTTGCGTAGGATATCCCAAAGTTTACTGCCTATATTTTTCTCCAGGACCTTTATGGTGGCACTGCTTATGTTTAAATTCTTTATCCATCTTGAGTTTATTTTGGCGTATGGTGTAAGTTGGTGGTCTAGTTTTATCTTTTTGCATGTTGCTGTCCAGTTCTCCCTACACCATTTGTTGAAGAGACTGTTTTTACTCCATTGGATGTTCCTTCCCCCTTTGTCAAATATGAGTTGACCATAGAGTCCTGGGTTAATTTCTGGGCTCTCTATTCTGTTCCATTGATCTATATGTCTATTCTTATGCCACTACAATGCTGTTTTGATGACAGTAGCCTTGTAGTATTGTTTGAAGTCCGGGATTGTGATTCCTCCTACCTTGTTCTTCTTTCTCAAGATTGTGGTGGCTATTCGTGGGCATTTTTGGCTCCATATAAATTTTTGAAGTATTTTTTCTATTTCTGTGAAGTCTGTCATTGGTATTTTAATTGGGATTGCATTGAATATGTAGAT
>PVIW01009233.1:0-53513 GCA_004026585.1 Noctilio leporinus
TTCCCCCTGACCACTGAAGGCCTATTCCTTGTATTCATATACTTGGTTCTGTTTTGCTTGTTGTTAGTTTTGCTCATTATTGTCCTGTAATGGGTGAGATCATATGATACCTGTCCTTCACTGACTGGCTTATTTCACTAAGCATAATACTCTCCAGTTCCATCCATGTTGTTGCAAAGGGTACAAGTTCCTTCTTTCTGCCATATAGAATTCCATTGTGTAAATGTACCAAAGTTTTTTGATCCAATCATCCACCGATGGACACTTAGGCTGTTTCCAGCACCTGGCTATTGTAAATAGGGCTACTATGAACATAGGTGTGCATAGGTTCCAAATAATAAAATCTTAAAAAAAAAGAAAACAAGGAATCTTCAAAAAAGACATACAAATGGACAATAAGCACATGAAAAGATGCTCAACATCATTAGTCATTAGGAAAATGCTAGCCAAAACCATAATGAGACAGCACTTTGTACCCACTAGGATGGCTATAATATAAAAAACAAACAAATGTTGGAGAGGATGTGGAGAAACTGGAATATTCCTTATTACTGATGGGGATATAAAATGGTTGCAGCTACCTTGGAAAACCACTTCATGGGTCCTTAAAACCTTTTGAGTCAGCTATCCCAAGAAATATACTTAAGAAGAATGAATAAACAGATATCCACACTAAAACTTGTAAATGGGCCTGGTCAGTGTGGCTTAGTTGGTTAGTGCATTGTCTTGATAGTTTCTCTAATAATTGATATTTCTCTTACTCCCTCTTCCCCTTTCTTCCCCTCTTTCTAAAATCAATCCTTGGGATTGATTTAAAAAAAAATTCATTTCCATCACTCACCTCTAAAAATTCCAGATAGTAAAAAAACACCAAAAAAACAAACAAAAAAAACACCCTTGTACATGAATTTCCACCATAGCATTGTTCATAATAGCCAAAAAGTATAAATAACATAAATTTCCACAAACTGATGCATGTATGAATAATTCTCACAGTGGAATATTTTTGGGCAATAACAAATAATGAAGTTCTGATATGTGCAACAACCTTGAAAACACGCTTAGTGAAAGAAGCTAATCCATAAAGGACCACTTAGTATATTACTAATTTATGTGAAAGGTACATAATAGGCAAATCTATAGAGACAGAACACAGATGGTTAGTTGGCAGGGAGAAGGGGACAGTAGATAGTGAGTGCTATTAGGTATGGGATTTCTTTTCTGTGGTGTTGAAAATGTCTTACAATTCAATTCTAGTGACAGTTCTACAACTCTGGGAATACACTAAAAATCACAAAACTAAACTTGAAATGAATGAATTTTGTGGTATGTGAAATATATCTTGATACATTATTTTTTAAAAAAGGGTTCATGAAGCACCTAAGGGTCATGATTCTAAACTTGATCTCTTAGTGCATAGTAGTAGAAGTAACAGAAATTTGATAGCAGAGATATTTTAGGTCACGTTTTAGAACGGTTTTGAAAGCCCTGATTTACTTGCCGGTCATTCAAAAAACTTATCTTTTTCCTAATAGAGAAAGAAAAATCTAGTCCAGACTGGGCTGTGCGGTTCAGCCTGAGGTGAAGAGACCGTGTGTGCAGCCAGTGGAGTTTGCAGGACCTTCTATAATGTCGCAGGGCCAGCACGGGCACAGCACAGAACACAGGGAAGGGGACTGCCATCCTGGAGGATGTCCAACCTAGAGGGTGCTAACTGCTGGCCTACAGTCTGTCTGGGAAAAGTGTTTTGGACTCAATGAGGTTTTCTGAGGTTGAATTACTGCTAAATTAAGAAATAAGATCTCCCAACATCCCACTAACCAGTTTTCCACCACTTCTTATGAGAAGGCAGAACAGCTGACAACTCAGAGCCCACAGTTCTAAGCGGCAGTGAGGCTGTGGCTTCCCCCTTGTCCGTTCCAGTCTCTAGGGTCCCCACTACTCTCTTCTGCATATACCTGGCCTGTTCCACTCATCTGCACCATCCCTGTCTGGCCCCTCTGTGTACTTGTCAGCCTAGTGCTTCTTCACAGATAAGGGAGCTGAAGTCCATGGAGGTGCACTGGCTTGCCCAAGGTCACGCTGTAATTGAATAGAGTTAGGACCTGAACTTGGTTTTCTCAGTAAGCACCTTTTCTATGGTCATCTCTGCTGAAATTTGCCAAAGCCAAGGTAGCTAGGGCAATGTGCCTAGGAACTTGAAAATAACCATATAAACCAGGCACAGCAAGTGCAGTATGTGATGCTTGGTATGAGCTTGGTGATCTTTGTGCTCTTGAAGAGTAATGATGGGCTGAAAGGTTTGAGAAAAAAAAAGTAGGTAAAATATGCTTTATAAAACAACATTTTTTAGTTATAATAGCTTTATTTTATTAAATTTGTAAACTGGGTTTTATAACCAAATGAAATCCAATAATCACAGTTTGACACTTTGCACATTTGTTGTTTTGCACTTAAAAGATATATACATATGCATATGTATGTATATATATATGTGTATATATGTTATATATATATAACCACTATACCACTGTCTGTATGCTTGCCTGTTGCTTTGTTTTATATCCCACATATGAATGAAATCATGTAGTTCTTTTCTTTTTTCACCTGACTTGTTTTACTTAGCATGATACTCTCAAGATTCATCCATGTTGTCCTGAATGGCCATATTTCATCATTTTTTATGGCTTAGTACTCTGAAGTATGTGTGTACCATTTCTTCCTTATCCTATCATCTGTCAAAGGACACTTAGACTGTTTCCATGTCTTAGCTATTGTGAATAATGTTGCAATTAACATAGGGGTACATATTTTTATGAAAAAGCATTTTGAAAATTTTGGGCAAGCTACTCAGAAGAGGGATTGCTGAGTCATATGGTAGCACTATTCTTCTTTGTTTTGTTTTGTTTTGTTCTGTTAGCTCTATTCTTAATATTTTGATGAATTTCCATACTGGTTTCCATAGTGGCTGCACTAATTTATATTCCCACTAGCAATGTACAAGGGTTCTCATTTCTCCACATCCCATCCAACCTGAATTTTTTGTCTTACCGATAGTAGCCATTCTAACAGATGTGAGGCGGCGTAGCTCATTATGGTTTTGACTTGCATTTCCATTATAAACAGTTGAGCATCTTTTCATATGTCTGTTGGCTATTTGTATGTCGTTCGTCTGTAAATGTCAGTCCACTTTTAATTTGGAGTGCTTGTTTTTGTTGGATTGTGTTCTTTAGAGATTTTGGATATTAGCCCCTTATTGGCAGTATTTTTTGCAATATCTCCTCTTTGTTTGGTTGCTCCCCCCTGCCCCCCATTGATGGTTACTTTTGCTATGCAGAAGATTTATAGTTTGATGTAGTCCCATTCATTTATTTTTGCTTTTACTTTTCTTGCCTTTGGACTCAAGCTCACAAAAAACCTCTGAGATCAGGGTCCATAAGGTTAGTACCTATGTATTCTATTTATCTTATTGTTTTAGGATTTATCAAGTTTTTATACACATTTTTTTTCTATTTTCTTTTTTTTTGGTGTGTGTGTACAGTGCCAGATAATTTAGTTTCATTCTTTTGTACGTGGCTTTCCAATTATGCCAACACCGTTTATTGAAGAGGCCTTCCTTTCTCCATTGTATGGTTTTGGCTACTTTGTCAAAAATCAGTTGCCCGTATATGTGTTTATTTCTGGGCTCTCAATCTGTTCTATTGATTCTGTGTACCTATTTTTATTGCCAACATAATACTGTTTAGATTATTGTAGCTTCATAATATAATTTGAACTCAGGGGGTCTGCTACCTCCAGAAAGCAACATATTCTTGTTCCTCAAAGAATTAAAAATAGAATTACCATATGACCCAACAATCCCATTTCTCGGTAGGGATGTAAAAGAATTGAAGGCAGATTCTCAGATATTTATTCCCCTAGTGTCATGGACTAAATTGCGTCTCTTTTTCTTCCCCGTACCCCCAATTTTGTATATTGAAGTCCTAACCTCCAGTATCTCAGAATATGTTATATTTGAAGATACTGTCTTTAAATAGGTAATTAAGGTTTCATGAGATAATTAGGGTGGGCTGTAATCCAGTATGACTGATGTTGTTATAAAAGGAGGAGGTTATGACATAGACACACAGAGGAAAGACTGTGTGGGGATGGCTATCCTATAAGCCAAGGAGAGGGGCCTCAGAAAAAACTAAGCCTGCGCACACCTTGATCTCAGACTTTCAGCTTCCAGAACCATGAGAAAATAAACTTTTGTTGTTTAGGCCACTTAATCTGTGGCACTTTGTTATGGAAGCCTATAGCAATCTAATATACCTGTGTTTACAGCAGCACTGTTCACAGTGGCCAAAACAGGTGAAAGCAAGCCAAGTGTCAATCGATGGCTGAATGAATAAACAAAATGTGGTATTACATACCATGGAGTATCATTCAACCTTAAAAAAGAAGCAAGTTCTGACACATGCTACAACATGGGTGAACCTTGAGGATATGATGTTAAGGGAAACAAGCCAGTCATAAAAAGGTAATTATTGTATAATTCCATTTATATGCAGGATCCAGAGTTGTCAAATTCATAGAGGCAGAATGTGGAAAAGGGTGAGTGGGGGCTGGAGAATAGAAAGTTGTTAATAGGTATAGAGTTTTTGTTTTGAAAAATGAAAAATGTTCCAGTGATTGGTTGTAAATGATGTCATTGTGCTTGTTATTACCAAACTGTGCACTTAAAAATGGCTAAGATGATAAATTTTATGCTATGTGTAGTTTACTACAACTATAAAAATCAATATATTTGAAAAATAACTATTTTCTTATATTTATCGAGACCAAAGCTATTTAAGCTTTTATTAGTTTAATACTTAAAAAGAATGACATATTTAAAAACTAAAATTTATAGCCCTATATAATTAGGCATTTATATAGTAAAGTCTCATTAAGTATATTCTAAATAATCTGACTTACTAATATATCTTGGCATTGGGTAAAATCTATATAGCATGGAGTAAAACCTATATAGCCATTTCATTAATCTTTTTATTTGTCATCCTGATTATTCAGTATGTACTGGTGAGATCAGAGTACAAAACTGGAATGTCACTTCCCTAAAATCTTAGATTAGGTACTATCACCTAGAAAAGATAAGAGTCCATTTTAGGGAAAAACAGACACCTGAGCTGATAATCCATGACAGGCAGAGCATGAACTTTGGACTCAGGTTAAATTTAGTTTTGAATTCTGGCTCTTCTACTTAGTTGTGTGTGATACTGGATGCATTTTTAAACCCTTTGAGTTCTAGTTTTTCACATAAAATGTGAGAATAATACTATCAAATTTGTGGGGTTACGGAGTAATTAGTGATAATGAATGTATGACCCAAACACCGACTTAGGTGCTAGGATGTAGCAGAGATCAAAATAAACAAACAAAAAAAAATTTCTGCCTCATGGAATTTACATAATATTGAGGAAAGCAGAGAGATAAATACACATACCCTGCCTGGTCTCTAAAGTTCGCATTTCACTTGACAGCTCTTCTCTTGATCTAACCTTTTACAAAGGCTGGAGGTGGGTGGTCAGCTACCCACACAAACCTGCTTTTTGACTACTTCCTTTGCAAGTCCTGTAGTTTCAGACTTTGCTTTTGTTTGGGGCCTCAGCAGAAAATGATAGTAAAAACATTTCATTTCAACATTCATGTTATTTTTAGCAAAGAGATTAGTAAAGGTTATACACATTCTTGGAGATAAATATTTTCCTAATCAAGAAATCCTTCATGCAGGAAATAATTACTTCGGTTTAAGAACCTTTACTTAAATGTGTATATCCACTGATACTTAAAAAAATTATTGAAATAAATTATTAATAGAGCAGGCAGATATCACAAGAATAAACCATCCAACACAAATAAAATGCATCCAGAGCCTTCCTCAATGATGCCCCAATTAAAAAAGGTAAGATATATTCTGGAAGGATTTTCACTCAAATGTCTATGCCAACGCTGATCAATTTCATATGTGTTTCTCTTCAGTTCTGATATCTGGGAATAGTCTGGCTACTGCCCTGTTTTCTTACTGTACTGTTGGTCTACCGGGTGCAAGCCTATTTGGAATTAGTTTCTAATTCTTCTGGCTGAGGGTTCCCCAGATTCCATTTCAGGGGTAACTTATTAGTGAAGGCACCTCTCTTTGGAGGGATGCCCTCAAAACCCAGTGGTCAAGTCAGAGGCCCTGCCACTCCCCTGCCTCATAGCTCTGCAATACCCATTATTAAAGGTGTGACTGTGTTTAGGAGTCTAGCTCCCTGCCTGGGTTCTGCACCATCAAGTTTTGCCACAGTCCCCTCAGTCTGCCCTCAGGCTAACTGCACCTAATGTGCAACAGGGCACTCAGCAAACTTAATCGGCTTGCTCGGTTCCTCCCAGTAAGAGCTGAGGAGCCTGCCTGTCCTCTTCAGCTGCCCTGCCCTCTGCATGGTCACAAACTTGTCAGTTAAGAGGGACACGAGGGAGAATTTCACATGCTCCTCGCATTCTCTCCGAGAGCAGACATGAATGGTTCTCCGGTGCCATTTACAGAAAGGCTCCTTTCTGTTACCAGGAGTATCACCTTGGCTTCACTGGACAGCATTAACCTGGCTGCACTGCTGAAAAGTCATCAATAATTTTATAGCCTGGAACACCCTAATTCCTGTTTGCAGAACTAATGAGTGTTTTTTGGCTAAATCTCATGGGGGCATTTGCTTAGAAAATACACGGCACAACACATAGGTTTTTGTGTTTTAAAAGTCATCTCCTCACTGCCTTAATTTTTAAACTCAAAAGTAATAACATCATAATATATTATATAATACAGATGACCTACGATGAAATAAATAACCTCCTGCCCCTATCTGCCACCTCATTACCCGCTAGGGGCAGTTCCTCTTTTTAGCTCTTCTGGTGGTTCCTTCCTATCTTTTTTCATTATAATAATATACTTTAATTTTTATTTTTAAAAATTAAACTTGGGTGGCATTGGTTAATAACATGACATAGGTTTCAGATGTATAATTCCATATCATCTATATAGCATATTGTGTGTTCACAAACCTAGGTCAAGTCACTTTCCATCACCATTTATCCCCCCTTTACCATTTTCTATCTCCCCCTCTGGAAATCACTGTTTTTTTTGTGTGTGTGTTTTGCTTAATCCCTTCACCTTTTTCACTCAGCACCATCAACCCACCTCTTCTCTGACAGCTATCAGCCTATTCTCTGTATCTATGAATCTGTTTTCATTTTGTTTAATTTTTTTCCACATATAACAGAAACCATCTATTGCCCATCTTGCTCTGACTAGCTTATTTCACTTAGCATAATACTCTCCAGCTTCACCCATTATGTCACAAAAGGTTGCATTTCCCTTTTTTATTTTTAACTGTTGAGTAATGTTGCATTGTGTAAACGTACCACAGCTTTTTTATCTACTCATTTACTGATGGGCACCGGGGCTGCTTCCAAATCTGGGCTATTGTAAATAACACTGCAATGAACATAGTGCATATATTTAGAATTAGGGTTTCAGGTTTCTTTGGATATATTCCCAGAAATGGAATCACTCGGTCATAAGGTAATTCCATTTAAAAGTTTTTGAGGTAACTCCTTATAGCTTTCCACAGTGGTTGCATCAGTCTGCATTCCCAACAGCGCATGAAGGTTCCCTTTTCTCCACATCCTCGCCAGCACTTCTTTGTTGATTTGTTAATGATGGCCACTCTACATGTGAATTGGTATAGAATTTTAATTTGTATCTCTCTGATGGCTAGTGATGTTGAGTGTCTTTTCATATGCCTCTGGGCTCTCTGTATGTACTTGGAGAAGTGTCTGTTCAGGTCCTTTGCCCATTTTTCAAATTGGATTCTCTTTCTGGTGTTGAGTGGTGTGAATTCTTTACATATTTTGGAGATCGAAACTTGGAGGTATCATTGGCAAATGTGTTTTCCCATATTGTTGGTTTCCTTTTCACTTTGATGATGGTTTTCTTTAGCTGTGATGATGGTTTTCTTTAGCTGTGCAGAAGCTTTTTTTTTTTTTTTTTTTTAAGATTTTTTCCCATGTTTCTTTCAAGAAGTTTTGTAGTTTTAGGTTTTATATTTAGGTCTATGATAATGAACATCACTTTTTAAAAAGATTGTATTTATTATTTCTAGAGAGAGGTGTAGGGAGAGAGGCAGAGAGGGAGAGAGACATCAATGGTTGCCTTTCCCCTGCCTCCAGCTACGGATCTGGCTGGAGACCTGGCTTGCAACCTGGTTATGTGCCCTGGCTGGGGATTGAGCCAGTGACCCTCGGGTTTGCAGGCTGGTGCCTTATCCACTGTGCCACCAGCCAGGGCTTATGCAGAAGCTTTTTAATTTGATGTAGTTCCATTTGTTTAGTCTTTCCTTTATTTCCTTTGCCATAGAAAGTGTATCAGCAAAAATGCTGTGTGGGATATCTGAAATTATAATGCTTACGATTTCCTCTAGGAAAGTTGATGGTCTAATTTCATTTTTTTTTTTTTTTTTTTTGCATGTACCATTCCAGTTCTCCCACCACCATTTATTGAAGAGGCTATTTTTACTTCATTTTATGCTTTCCTTTTTTGTCAAATATTAATTGACCATAGAGACCTGGGTTTATTTCTGGGCTTTTCTGGGTCTTTTGATTGGAGCATTTAAGCCATTTATGTTTAAAGTGATAATTCACAGGTATTGTATTTATTGCCATTTTATTTTTTAAACAATGCTCCTGTTTTTTCTTCTTCTTCTTAAAAAAGACGCTTTAACATTACAAATAAAATTGGTTAATAAAATTATATAGGTTTCAGCCCCGGCTGGTGGCACAGTGTATAAGGCACTGGCCTGTGAACGCCAAGGTTGCTGGTTTGATTCCCCAGCCAGGGCACATAACCAGGTTGCAAGCCAGGTCTCCAGCCAGGTCCATAGCTGGAGGCAGATGAAAGGCAACCATACATTGATGTTTCTCTCCCTCTCTGCCTCTCTCCCTTCCTCTCTCTCTAAAAATAATAAATAAAATCTTTAAAAAAATTATATAGGTTTCAGGTGTATAATCCATAGTACATTATTTATATATTTTATTGTATGTTCACCATCATAAGTCAAATCTTCTAACAGCACCAGGCTAGGGGCAAGTCAGCAGAAGTCCCAAAGCATCCTGAGATCCACCACTGCCTGTTACTCCGTCATGGAAGGAGCCTCTGGTGGTGCTCAAGTTGCATGAAGTGGGTTCTCAGCGAGTTACCAGGTGGAGCTAATGGGGTTCACCAAACTGATCAAGGTTCAAGCTCAGTGCCAGTGCTGCATCTGAGTCACTCTGTAAATGTCCTACGGTGTACCAAGACGAGCTGCCGCCTGCTGGTCTTTAATCCTTAATGGGTCCTTAATGGTGTGATGGGGTCTCAGGCCGTTTTTAGGACAAGGCCAGCAGAGTTCGTCAGGCCCAAACAGACCACAGTTTGGCTGTGTGAAAGGAGGGCTCTGCACTGGCTGTACGTGCGAAGGAAAAATGGCCCTTGTCTTAGAGCCACACAACTCCATTTGTCCAGGGTTCTTCCCAGACCTCAGCAGGGTGGGGCAGCTAGAAGCTGGGAGAGTGTGGCGCACAGATGTCCTGTGAGTGGGGGCAATGGTGGTGCATGAGAGTGACTCTGCACAGGGGTCCCAGCATCTGTCCCACCCTTTCTCACTGTCAGAGCCCAGGGTAGGGGATGTGAATGAGATTGTGTGTAGAGACCCTTTAAGAGAGTGCTTATGTTTGTAGCAGATTCCCTTTTCTCCCTGGTGGACAGAATCCCCTGATTTTCACAGCCTGATGTTATTTTGGGACCTCTTCCTGGCTCTGGTGCTCTGGGCTGGGGAGTGGGTTGAAACTCCACACTTTCCAGGGGGAACCTTTGCAGCTGAGAGATCCCTCTGGGATCTCTGCTTTCCTGGGCCCAGCCCTTTCCATGGCTCTGACCCTCTTACCAATCTCCATATGGTGACTTCTCTTCAGCTAGTCTTCACTTGGTTCTTCAGGTTGATTGCTCTATATTTTGGTTGTAACTCAGATTTGGTGCTGGGAGGACATGACTAACATCTGCTTACTCCACTGCCATTATCTTAGTCTCTTCCCTTCATGTCTTTCGATGAATCAGGGAATAAATGATGTTCTCAACCAAAGACAACTTCTATCGATTCCATATGAAAGACACTGACCCTTTCCTACTCTGCACCTCCTCCTGACATTTGCTAGATTTATCTTGTTACTATGAATAATATACTAAATTACTTTTTATATTCCATTAACCACACACCGTATATCCTTTCATTTTCCACATTACATCATCTTTGTCCCTGCTTTCCTTATTACTTCATATCAGATACACTTAAAGTGTTTTAATCTCTACTTTGTCATGGCTGTTACTATTTATATTCTAGTCTGAGATTATAACCTATTTTTTCCTGTATTGTCCATGGATTGACTCCACAATTAGAAAACCGATATGTACAGTGTATTATGACGGTATAATATTGCTCATGCCTGGCCAACAATGAGCTAGTGTTACATTTCCTTCCCTGGGTGCAAAGTAAAATGTTCCCAACATCAAGGTTAAATGGAGTTTGTCTCATTCTCTCTAACTTTTGCTTAAATCCAGAGCCCAGAGTGTGTCTGCACCAAGAGAACAGGCCCAGTTGTAACGCTGGGCAGGTCATGAACCTGAGCTCCTGGATCCTGCCCAGCCTACCTCACAGGGCCACCAGGAGCACTAAACTAAGTCAGATGTTGTGAATGAAAGGACAGTCAATGGAGGGTGATGCTCTTCCGTATAAACAATGGGAGTGTCACTGTGTCTTTTGCCTCTGGGACTCTGACTCTTTTCGGGGTTGGGGAGAGAGGGAGCTTTGATGAGGTCTGCTTGCATAGACAGATTTATCATAAGACTAGGGAAGGAATCCCATGTCTGCTCTTCTAAGTTTAGCTACCAGAACATTAACTAATAACAAATGTGGACAGGAAAACTACCTACAGAGAAAACCCACAAATACAGCTGGGCCAGAGAAGATCCAGAGACATGGAAGCCCGGGCCATAATCATCATGTCCAGACTGCGCAGCCACTCACCTTCCAAACAGGAGGCTTTCAGAGAGATGTCTCTTTGTCTTTTCAGCCAGGAGCACAGGGGCTGCTCTTCCATGCTCTCCTGCTTTTTACTCATTTTAGACTAGGAGGCCTTGTGTTTCCAACTCAGGCTCTCTCTGTTATGGACCAATGGCTGCCACCTAGGTCTAATCTTGGATTTAGCAGTGTACGTCCAGCTCTGCTGGTGAAACTGGGCCCTACACTGAGAACAGATCCTAAGAGTATTTTGTCTAGTTTGAAGTGTCTTTCTGTAGATAACAACAGGTCTTCTCACAGACCAGCAGACCAAGTTGGATCAGACTGGTCCCAGAGGCTTGAGCAGGCACAGTTAGTAGCTAAGTAACCTGAATCTGACCTCAAGAGCACAGGGGAACCCACACTAATGGAACTCAGGTAGCAGAGATGTACCTTTTACCACCTGAAGCCCATTGAGAAGTGAGGGATCCGTCAGTATAGAAGATCTAGTGCAGGACCCAACATGACACACACAGGACTGATTATCTAACTCTGCCCAACTGGAATTTCTTTATTCTCTCTCACCCACACCACATCCCTAAACCTAGATGGCTTAGCTCCAAGACTCCTCAGTTATATACATCCCCCAAATTAGAACTGATGAGTAAGTACAATCTCTCCTTACCCTCCTAGGCCTTTGGTCGAGGACACTACTTTGGGTCTTGTCTCTACTTTGGTCTTGAACTGATGAATAAATCTGTCTGAAACCGCTGCCTCAGACTTTTGGCTTCCCTGTAAGTGGTGGGCATCGAACCTCCTGCCTTTGTTCTGCTTGGTTCTACGGAAAGGCAGCCACAGTTGCTGGGAGAGCACAGAGCAACTGAGCTCCCACCACAGCAGGTTCAGAACTAAGCAGAAATGGGGTAAGACTCCCTTTTGAGGAAGAGTGTGGGTATGAATGGGGTGAGAAATCTTTCAAAACGGGATCCTCATCCAAGTTCAGGGAGTTTTTTCACTGCATATCTTGATGAAATTTATTTTTCTTTCCAATACCTACCCAAACATTTAAAGTCAACAGTCATTATTGACTGTGATAACTATATTACAGACATTATTAAGGTACATTATTAAAGATAATCCTGGTAGATTGGGTTTCTTCCTATTTATTTTATACATGTGAGTATTAAGACACATATCTACCTACAGTTAATAAAATGGTGGCACCTGGATTTGCCTCAAGCTATTTGATCACTGCAGTGATGTAGCCCTTTGCTATATTTCTTTTTTTTTAATTTTATTGTTGTTGTATTACATCCATCCCCTTTTTGCCCTTTGCTATATTTCTAAGCCACCCCCAGGAAAAATGGCTCAGTAATAAAAGAAGTAGACTTCTGATCAAGATGGTAGAGGAGGTAAACTGTGCTCACCTTCCACAACCTTGCCAAAATGACAACTAAATGATAAAACCACCCTCACTGAGAGGATTCTGAAGTTAGCTGAATGGAACTCCTATAACCAAGGATATAAAGTAGCAGCTATGATGAGAATGGTAAAAGGGATGGAGAAGAAAAAAGGACAGGTTCCAAATGTAAGGCAATTAAAGACTGGGAGGGATATCTGGACAGCAGATACTGGGGCACCAGTACCAGGAAGAAGAATCCCCATAACTTCTGGCTGTAAAAACAGTTAAGGATTTTATTCTAGTGAGAGAGGGCTTCTGGAGTCCTAGGCATTCCCCTTGAGGGCCCCATTCACAGACTCATTTGCTCTGGGCTCCAGGACATGTATGATAGCTTGATGAGCACCAGGGACATATGGGAAAGAACTGAATTAACTGGATTCACAGTGAGGACTGGAGCAGGGGTCACGGTAGTTTCTACAGGGACTGTGGCACTGGATGGCACCACTGATCCTTTATTGAGCCTTCTCCCCACCCAGCTGACAGGTGCAGGTATGCAGCAAATCTGCATTCTTTATTAACCTAACACTGTTCGCCCAGTGCTGGTGAATCAGTGAGATCCTGACCTACCCAACTCTTACATGAGGCACAAGGCACTTCCAGCAGACTTCTCACATAAGCAACCTGCCTTGGTTCGTACTGCAGAATTTCCTAAACTCTCTCAGAGGTTCACAAACCCCATAAGTAGTGGCGGTCTCCTGCCCTGTACCTCTTGCTAAGCAGTCCCAAGACTGTCTCAAATGGTGACTGGTCTCAATTTGCACTGTAACTCCCATCAGAGGCCCCAACCCCATCATAAGCTACAGCCAACACTGGTTTGGAATACAGTTTCAACTAAGCAGCCACAGGCCAGCACAAGTGGTGAATGGCCTTGGGTCACATTGTGGTACCCACCAAAGGCTCCTAAGCCTGGATCTAATGGCAGCTGGTTCTGGTTTACAACATAGCCTCTCCTAAACACCTCCAAGCCACCTGGCACAAGTGACAACAAACTTTGTAGCTCCCACCAGACAACCCTAATCCCAACATGGCCTTCATAGGAGCTCCTCCTAAGAGGCTACAGAACCAACTCACCGGATGGCTGGCTTTAGACCACACCGGTACACCACCCAAGCAGTTCCACATGTGGCTTACCTGTCAGGCAGACGTGGCTGGCCCTGAACCCTGCTAAGGAGACCCCTGTTCTGTAGGATTATCTCTCTACAACAGCTTGTCTACTGCAGTCACAGCCAGCTCTCATAGCCACTCAGCCTGAGGGTCAATCCTACCCGCTGACATGCCAACAGCACTCAGGGCTCAACTACAACAGGAGCGCACATACAACCCATGTAAGGGACACTCCTGAGGTCAGGGTCTCCTAGCTGAGGTGAACAGGGAGGCTGTACCATTTGCCCTTGTGAGACACAACATCAGACAACTCTGCCAACGCTGGGAGACATAGCAGATCTACCTAATACATAGAAACAAAGTCAGCCAAAATAATATGTACCAAATGAAAGAACAGGAAAAAATTCCAGAAAAAATAACTGAATGAAGTGGGAACAAGCAATCTACCAGATACATAGTTCAAAATACTGGTTATAAGGATGCTCAATGAACTAAGGGGAATAATAGATGATATCAGTGACAACTTCAACAAAGAAATCATAAAAAAAACCAACAGTAGAAATGAAGACTGCTAAAACTAAAATAAAATATATCAGAGGGAATTAACAGTAGATTAGATGGAGCACAGGACTGAATTAGTGATCTGGAAGAGAAAGTAAGGAAAAATACCTAATCAGGACAGCAAAAAGAAAAAATAAAAACATGAGGATAATTTAAGGGACAATTTGTACAACATCATGTGTACCGACATTCACATCATAGGGGTACCAGAAAGGAAGGAGAGCAAGGGATTAAAAACCTATTCAAAGAAATGACGACAAAACTTTCCTAACCTGGTGAAGGAAATAGACATACAAGTCCAGAGATTAGAGGCAGTTCAGAACAAGATGGACCCACAATGAGATACCACCTCGCATCTGTCAGAATGGCCATCATCAATAAGTCAACAAATAACAAGTGCTGGTGAGGATGTGAAGAAAAGGAAACCCTGGTGAACTGTTGGTGGGATTGTAAATTGGTGCAGCAACTATGGAAAATAGTATGGGGTCCCTCAAAAAATTTATAGAACAACCATCTGACCTAGCAATTCCACTGCTGGGTATTCATATGAAATCCAAAACATTAATTAAAAAAGATATACACCTCTATGGTCACTGCAACATTTATAATAGCTAAGATACAGAAGTATCCTACATGTCCATCAATAGATGAATGAATAAAGTAATGGAATATTACTTGGCCAAAAAAAGAATGGAATCATACAATTTCAATATAGATTTATCAGGAGGATATAATATAATGCCAAGTGAAATAAGTCAGGAAGAGAACGACAAATAACATATGATTTCAACTTATTTGTGGAATCCAAAAAAGTAACTGAACAGAACAGAAAATTATACAGAGCAAATTGATGGCTGCTTGATGGGAAGGTGTTAGTGGGAATGTATAAAAAGGTAAAGGGATTAAGAACTATAAATTGGCAGTTATAAAAATAGTCACGGGGATGCCAAGTATAGCACAGGGAATATAATCAATCCTATTATAATAACTATGTATAGTATCAGATTGGTATTAGAATTATTGGGGTGAGCACTTTGTCTAATATAATATATACCTGAAATTAATATTTCATAGCAAGTGTATTTAAAAATAATTTTAAGTAAATAGAAAAAAGTAGATGTATCTGACTTTAGAGGAATAGGAATAAAGAATAGTAAGAGAACTTTGACACCCTGCATGCAAAGATTTGAGATGGATCATGGACAAAATATGAAAGCTTCAATTATAAAGCTTCTAGAAGAAAACAAAGGATCTATGACCTTGAGGGTCATGACTAGGAAGGGGCAGAAAAGAATTTTCTGGTGTGATGGGAATGTTCTTTATCTTGGTCTCAGCAATGGTTACTGGAGTGTACACATTTGTAAAAATTCATGGAACTATTCACTTAAGTTTTGTTTATTTTACTGTATATAAATATTTTAATACTGACTCATCAGCATCAAAAATAGTATCTATTTTTCTACTAATAAAAATTTAAATCGCCTAGGCAGATGCCTACTTAATGCCTACTTTGTCCCAGGGACTGTGCTAAAAGCAAAAAATACGTTGGCAAACATTTCAGACATGGCTGGATCACTGACTTAATGAGCCTTCAAAAATGTTATGAATAGAAAAATGTTAAGAAGCAAATAACTACATATATCATTATTGTGAAATATAAAGATGCAAAAAAAAAAAAAAAACAAAAAAAAACCCTCCTAGAACCCCAAAAATAAAAACCCAGACAAAGTAATTTCTATTGGATTTCACAATACTGAATGGCTTCTCCTCTTAGAATACATGCTTTCTTGTCCATATTTGGCAGAGTCTGATACCAGAATTACTTCTCTTCCCTGAGTGCTTATCCATGGAGTTGGGAGAAAATATAATTAAGTAGACCTCCAAGTTAACGCTTGGGGGGATAAGAAATTGTAATCTGAACAGTCCACATAACATGCCCAGATAAGTGCGTGCACTGAAAAAAACTGAATTATACTCTCTAGCTAGAGAAACGCCCCCTCTTAAACCCCAGGGGACCCATGGCCCCCAAGACTGGCAGGAACAGTGTGTTATATAGAGGAATGACCGAGAACAAGGGGCAGGGGAGCTGATTCTGCTACCAACTGCGCCCTCATTAGCTAAAGGTGCTGTGATTTGGGTAAGTGATGTAACCTCCCTGCATCCATCCCCTCCCCTGTGAAAATCAGGACTTGGAATTAGATGAGTTCCTTCCAGCTTCCCAAAGCTTTGCCCAGATGGGCTTGTTTCAACTTGATCAGAACAGCAGACCAGAAATGCGGCTTGCTGACATGGAAAAGTCCTGTACTAGAAAAGGGTTTAAGATGAAAATGAACAAAGAATTCCCACCCACAGCCCCACTATCCCCTACATGGCCCCTCAGTGACACAGCTCCACCGATGGGGGTCTGCAGTCAGGGACTCTGCCGTCTCTTTACAATCACCTGCTCTCAGAACTGAAAACTCCAGAACGACAAAAATTTATTCTGACAGGTGATGCTATAGGTCAAATTGCATCCTCCCCTACAATTCCTATGTTGAAGTCCTTGTCCCCCCAGTGCTTCAGAATGTGACTTTATTTGGGAATGGGGATCTTAGCAAATGGAACTAGTTAATATGAGGTCCTAGTAAGGTAGGGTGGGCTCTAATCCGACTGGTGTCCTGATGAAAAAGGGAAATGTAAACACAGGGAGAACACTGCGTGAAGATAAGGCAGAAACTGAGGTGATGCTTCTATAGGTCAGGGAATGCCGAAGATGGAGAGCAAACCGTTAGAGCAGAGGCCACATGTTCAAAGCTCTCAGAAGGAAGCAACACTGCCAACGTCTTGAACTTCTGGGCCCCAGAACTGAGACAATCAAGTTCTGTTGTCTAAGCCACTAGTGTGTGGTCCTTGGTTTTGCCAGGCTAGCAAACACAGGTGGCATAAATGCATAACGGAAAACCTTGCCTTGGCAAACTGGCTGCCTCACTAACATCCTCTCCCTTTCCTTCGCCCAAAACATAATACCAGTAGCCTTAACCTGCAGGAAATGTATATACACTCTGGGTACTTGGAAAAAGCGCCATTCTAATTCTTTGCTAAACACTACGTTTTCTGTCTTTAAGAAGGGAGGCCCTTTTTTGGTAAAATCCACCAAATATCTGTTAAGCCTTTATTATTTACCAGGAATCTTTAGATGGTGTTTGTGCCTTAGCTTTCAAACTTTTACCCAAGTTTCTCCTCCTGCGATTGTGCTAAAAAGGCACAGGGCTGACATGGCCATCCTCCGCATAAAAGCGGCATCACTTAGTCAAAATCTCAAATTACTATCAAGTCTCCAGAAGCTGCTAGAAAAAAAATAACATGAGGGCCTTTTACAAAGCAGCCTTGCTATCACAGATGCGTATTGTAAGTATAACTATTCAGGGCTATCGGAAAACCTCCAGCAGCATTGATTTTCAGTGTCCTTGCTCACGTCAGAGGGGCACAGAATGACAGGAAGGTTCCTCACACATGGCTAGGCCAACACCAACCTAATTACAAGGCCTGACTTGAATAATTGGAAAGTGTCGCAGAAACTACCAGTCTCTGCTGGAGAGGTGACCACCCTGTCCTGAGTCATTAGGCACTGAAACAGTGAAGGGAGACAGAAATCGAACGGAGTCCCAGTGCACAAAGAAGGGAAGTGCCTGCCTGAGATGACCTGGGAGGACATACAGCATGGGCGTCTCTGGGAAGACTTGGGACTTACGCTCGTTTTCAAGTCATAGTTCAGCTTCTATAACCTATGGCAGTGGCTCTTCAATTTTTCTTATAACTCTATATAGTGTTATTCATACAAAAACTGACAGTGTGGTATGAAGTTCACATTTAGACAAAGAAACCTAACACATGTCTTAAAAAGAATTTACAGTGACGTTTCAGATGTAGGTCGAGATGATGCCAAGAACAGATGGATCGCATGAATCATGACAGAGTTATAGGTATGAGTTAATTGTTAAGATTAGAAAAATTTTGTTGTGTTTTAAAATAAATGATTGACTGTACATTGATGTCTCTCTCCCTTTCTGCCTCTCTCTCTCTTCCCTTCTCTCTAAAAAAAATAAAATCTTTAAAAAAATAATAAAATAAACTATTGCTCCAGTATGAAAGTGGAATCTTCTCCGAAGTCCAGGGCTTTTGAAATACTCCAACTCATGATGTGATTCGATGAATTTATGCTGGGAGTGACTAAATTCTGTCACCAATGGTTTCAGAGCTCAAAGCTCAAAAAACTGGGTGGTTCCAAGAGTTTTTATCCCTAACAGCATGGACCCTTCTCTTTGTTCTCACATCTCTTACCCTCCCCAAATACCTCAGCCAGCAGCTTGGATGATGAACAAGCTAACATTTATAGCTTCGTCACTGTTGACAAGAAAGGGTCTCCTTATCAAATTAAGAATGAGCACCTCTAGGTCAACATCATCTGCCTATGTATAAACTCCAATAAAAGATTTCCCTTCCTCAGTTTCCATCACCAGAAGGCAGCTTTGATAACTTATCAGTTGGCTCAGGTCTTGGTTGGAAACAGCATTAAGGTCAGGTGGGATCACTTTGGGTCAAAAGTGTCAGGCATTTGCAGCTTTTAAAGTCTCTCAGGCCTGGCCAGGTAGTTCAGTTGGTTAGAGCATGGTCCCAATACACCAAGGCTGCAGGTTCAATCCCCAATCAGGGCACATACAGGATCAACCAAGAAATGCAAACAATTGATGTTTCTCTCCCCACCCCTTCTCTTCAATTAAAATAAGTGAAAGTCTCTCATAGCCCTCATTTAGATTGCCAATGATGTTTTTTTTTTAAAAGACAAAATATTCTGGATACAGAACTGAATCATCGTTAGTTGCTTGTTCTTTCTGTTGTTTCAGCATTTCCCCAATCAGGCCGCAATTTTTAAGAAAAATGATCCCACCCATTTCCCTTCCTTTCAACTCCTATTCCTCCTACCCCCAAATAATACACCAGCAATAGCCAAAAAAGGACACATCTGCTATGCTGTAAAAATGCAGAGTTAACACTATTGGGAAGAAGGCTATGGGTTGTGGAGATGCTTTTTGAAGATCTACAGTATCTTTTTGCTTGCCCACACGCCCATGCTGCAAGTTTTGTCCTTCGGTGAGGACTTTTGCTCTTCTTAGCAAAGTGCAGAATGGGTATTCCCCCTCCTCTCCACTGTGGTGGGTGTGCAAATTGCCAGCACGGGACGGCTCTGAAGCACCTGGGCTGCTGTAAGGCACAGAAATGAGACTGGCTCTTCAAGAATAATCTCCTCAAGCCACCTCTATGGTGTCAAGACAACTAGAATTCTTCCCCTCCCCACTTGAATCCCATAGGGGCTGGGACTCAGCAGAATTCATAACAGTCATCTTTTGTCACCATTCTCCAGAGGTGGGAATGCCATGTCAGCCTTTCCTCACAGAAGGACATGACAACCAGGGGACACTTGACATGGGCTCCATTGGCAGGGCCCAGGTCAGCAACCCCAATAATGTGCTCTAGCTCCAACCCCCCTCTCGCCCCCATCAAAGCCTCATAGCTTTTCTGACTCTTCTTTCTTTGTCTTCGGTTTGCCCTCCTCCCCTTTTCCCACAGAGTTAGCTTTGTGCTGGCCTCCCTCAAAGTTAGCTGTCTCAAGTGCTGTTTTCTGTGACCAGAGAAACTGGGCAGTAAGGTCGGGCCTGTCCAGGTTCCCTTCTGGCTCCCACCTGACGTCCGCATCTGGGAACCCATCCACCCCAGGTGCTCCTCCACTTCGTCCTTTTACCTCTGAGTGGTGAGAACTTTTTCACCAGATACTCCCCTTCCTCCTCCTCCTGCTTCTTGTTCTGTTCCTTTTCCCTATAGTGGCCACCAGCTTTCTGGTCTAAAGGGTCACACTGCACAGAGCAGCACCCAAAAGCCCCAGAGGACTAGGTGCTGCACCACGAGGCTGTGGCCTCAGGTAAGGGGGGAGTTGCGCCCAGACAAGCAACAGGACTGTTTGTGGGTACAAGAGCCCCCTTGGCAGCAGCATGCTGCAGGTCCTGGCCAACAGCCCTCCCTCTGCTGAACAAAGGAGCCTCGCTCTCTGGGCAATGACCCTTCTACACACCCAAATCAAGTAGTTCTGCAAGTGGAATGTGTGTATTAGAGTCGCCAATAGGCCCAGGAAGTGGCATTTCACAACTTGCTTTTTCTGAAGCACTTGGTTCTAGAACATGTACTTTTAGAAATACTGGCTGAACACAGACACAAACAAAATACTACCTGGTCTCATGTGGAATCTCAAAAAATCAACCACATAGAAGCAGTTACCAGGGACAAGGAGATGGGGGAAGCGGGAGAGGGTACAAGGTTGCAGTTGTGCAGTTTGAACAGTCTAGAGATCTAACTTACAGCCCATGAGTTATACAACTGTATCGTGTACTGGACATTCGCTGAGAGCAGATTTCAGGTGCTTCCACTGCACATGCACAGAGTGGTTATATAAACTTCCAGGTATAAGATAAGTTCTAAGGATGTAATGTATGGTATGGTGACTAGAGTTAACAAGACTGTATTGTATTATCTGAAAGTTGCCAAGAGTAGATTAAAAAAAATTCTTACCCAAGGATACATTCATTGATTTTAAAGAGAGAGGGAGGCAGGGAGGGAGAAAGGAAGAGAGAAGGGAAGATAGGGGGTATTGATGTGAGTCCCAACCACGGACTGAACCTGTAACCCAGGGAAGTGCCCTGACTGGGAACTTGAACTTGCACCATTTCAGAGCACAGGACGATGCTCAAAACCAACATAGCCACACTGGCCAGAGTGAGAGTAGATTTTAACTAAAAACAAAACAAAGCCCAAACTAAACCAATCAACCAAGCAAAAACAAGTAAACATGAAACACAGTCCCTACCTTCAAGAGTCTAGTGAAAAAAAGAAACAGGCTAACGTTGACTAAATAAAATCAAATTCTTGGTCTCTAAAACAACATAAAATGTAGCTCCCATGTGAAGAGATGAGTATGCTAATTAGCTTGACTCCAGTAATCATTTCACTATGTACAGCAAATCATCATGGTGCCCACCTTAAATATATACCATTTTGTTGAAAAATATTGAAAAAGTAGTTCTAGGGGAGGAGCATTTGTAATCACGCATGCAAAACATAAAAACAGGAACTATAATAGGACCCAAATATATTTAGCATGACAAAACTTTGATGAGTTGCATAGGTATTATTTCCTACGTAACTTTTTTGAAACAGTACTTTGGAGAAATCTGTCACAGACATTCAAAATTAATGTATTGGGTTGTCATAAATAAATACTAAACTTAATTAAAGAGGAAGAAACAAAAGACTGGCTCAGAAGGATGAGAAGGCAGTGAGGTGCGCAGGTCCAAAATGATGTGATGTGCTCTCCTGAATGATTGAGGACCAGGGTGACCCATCCTGGACAGTCAGGCAAAGGAAGGGCAGGAGGATGTGGTCACTGCATAAAGTGCTAGTGACGAGAGTGCCTGGCAGGGTGGCAGTCCACTCCACAGGCAGGACCTGGCCAAGGTCTAGGAGCTGTAAACACCACTGACTTTACTGGGGTCAGAGGGGTGTTACACTCAATAAACTCTGCCTTCCAGAAAGCACAAGTAGGTAAACTAATATATGCTTAGTCACTTTGTAAAACACCATAAAACACGGTGCCCCTTATTTGACATTGTTTGGATACCTGACTTCTTACATGTTAATGTGCTCAGCAATCAATCACTGAAATTATGCATATGCCCTTTCTCCTTTATTTTACCTACTCCCAAGAAGTCTAAATGGTCCATTCTTGGAGTTTGATTTAAGCTCTAGTTATTTTGAATAACTAGAATAATGCCTGTCTTTCATATGTGTATTCAAATTCTATTTACATGAAATTTCTCAATGGCTATTACTAAAAATGCTCCCAAAGTATTTACTATTTAGAGTCTTCCGCACCTTTACCTGAGCTGATTTAGGAAGAGGCACTTGGAAATGTTGGTTCTCTTATGGTTTCCTGCTTCTCACCAGTATTGCTTAGCTGAGACCTGGGGAGTTGCTCCACCTCTCTGAGCTTATTCTTTACCCATAAAATAGTGATAAAAATCACTTTTCTCATTTACCACAAGGTTGATGTGAATAATTTATATGCAAGTGTCTACCATGCTCCTTTGTCTTGGAATGTACCCAATAAATGTATTTTCCCACTTAAGCTGAAGGTTTTTGAATTTACCTTCTTCATTATCTGCTTGTCTGACAATACAAAAGCATTTGGGAGGATTCAGTGAGGTGATGTCTATAAAATGTGCCATTTCTGTTCAATACATTTTAGCTATTAATAGTATTATCACTGAAGATTATTATAATAAAGAAAAACAGATTCTTTATGCACTTCAGTGACACAAATGTACTGGTAAATGTTTTTGGGGAAAATATATGTGTGTGTGCATATGTTTATTATACATTTAATTGACAATGTGTAGCACGTAATTTATAAATAATAACAAAATATGCAAGCCTTTACTGTAATTTCCATATAACTGTCACAGAATACTCTTGCTGATTTTTGTAGAAATTTTGCACCCACAGCAAACCTATAATTGTAATTGAATGTGAAATTCTAATATGATGTTGGCTATTTTCCTTTACATTAATAAGACAAAAATCAAATGGAGACATTTGTTAGAACTTCACTCATTTGTCAATAACATGAACTAGTTCTCCGAAAAATGGGAACATAGTTCACAAATACTGGAAGAATATTTCCTCAAGATTTTGTGCTATCGACAATGCAGTGTGTATAGATGCAACACTTTCTAAGTTTAAACAACACAATAAACAAAACAATGTATCTAGCCCTGAATTATAGCATTTGACAACTGCTGTGGAATAAATACTTCAGTCTATTGGTGCAGTGTCACTGAATTGAGGAGCTGGTAGGAAATGCACAGTAGCATATCATTAAATAGTATTTCCACTATGCACACATGAAATACACAAATAACCTCAAGAGTAAGAATTAGTAGATATGAAGTAAAATAATTAGGAAGAGATGACTTTTGAGTATTACCTTTCAAAATACATAACTCATTTAGTTGTAAATTTATGTAATTTAACTTTTAATAATGGCTGTGCTTAACAGCTGGTTCACAAAGTTGGCGGCTGACTCAGGCCAGAAGGAGCACCCCACTTCACAAAGGCAAAAGGAACACTTTAGGAGCCATTTTTTGCACAATCTACTGAAGCTGCCATTTCCATCAGAATCACTGTGAGGCTGCTGGTAAAATGTTACCAGTTAGTGAGTAAACCACAGAGCCTGGTGGGATTCCAGAATCATCAGAAGGGGCACTCAAGTCTGTATCTCCATGTGTAATGTCTTAATCAACAGACACTAACAGTACAATTATAATAACATTTTTGACTTTGAAGAGTGACAGCCCACTTTTTTTCAGTTCTAAAACCTAGAAAGTAAAAAGGAGTGTACACCTGTGTGTATGGAAAATAATGTATATGTAGATGTGTATGTATATATATACACAGAGGGAATAAAATCCACAACATTTGGATGAACTATAAGTTCATCTATTTTACTATTTTTTAAAAAAGATTTTATTTATCACCTTCAGAGAGGGGAAGGGAGAGAGGCAGAGAGGGAGAGAGACATCAATGTATGGCTGCCTTTCACCTGCCTCCAGCTATGGACCTGGTTGGAGACCTGGCTTGCAACCTGGTTATGTGCCCTGGCTGGGAATTGAACCAGTGACTTTTGGGTTCTCAGGCTGGTGCCTTATCCACTGTGCCACCAGCCAGGGCAGTATTTTAATATTAATGACCTACTTTGCCCTACCAACACTTTGGGAAATATGATCTCAGATGATCCACTCAATGCAATATCGCTTGTGTAAGAAAATTTGCTATTAATTGCCAAGAACAACCACACACCTGTGGTAATCATTAACACTTAGGCCAGTCCTGGTACAAGTACGAGTAAGCATCTAAAAGGCCTGGTAGCATAGTGCCTGGCCTTAACAACCTATAATTAATCCTAGCCATAATTCTAGATGACACAGAGTTCCGGTGAAGAACAATTTAAGGGAAAAAAAAATGCTTCTTTAAACAATTTTAGACTTTGTCAGTCATTGATTTTAGAAAGTCAGCATCATTCCTGAATGATGCTGACTTTCTAAAATCAATGGAAAGGTCACTGGATTCAGAATTGAAGAACCTAGATTCTGGTCTTGATTCTGCTGCTACCCATGTGAATGATGGTAGAGTCTGGAATGCCACTTCCATGCATCTGAGTTTCTTACTTTCTTAATTTTCAAAGTAAAGATGTTGGGTTAAATAGTAGCCAGTTTCAGTGATGAAATTAACTTCCATAATCAAAAAGGTATTATACCCCATAATGAATTAAAAACTTAACAAATATAACTTCAATATTCCTCCCTTGAACAATCACTAAGACCCTCTTACAGATGTTCAAAGTCACACTCTCCTTCGTTCTTCTGAACAAACACTATAATTCCTCTAGTTTCTAAATGTATATTTGACCTTCTTTCAAATGTGTATTACAAGTTTTCCCTTTTGAAGTATGTTTACTTGTGAGAAGGCTCTCTTTCCAGTGGATCATAAAGCAATTCCCAGAAGGGGCTGGAGAGGGGGGGTGGGATACATTCAGGTTCAAATGCTAACTCTTCATGTTGATGTGTTAGGAAGATAGGGCGTGGTGACCCAGCTCTTCGGCAAGAAAGTGCTCTTCTGCTACCCTCTGACAATGCAATTCTTAGGAGTGGTAAGTCTTGTTTTAAAATTTTGAGTCTTATGATATTTTTTCAGCACTTTTCAATGTTTAAAAATCGACAGTTTTAGGCCTGTTGTGCCTGAGATCAAACAACAACAATAATTAGCACCCCTGAAATTAGTAATAGCTATTCCTAATTGAGGCACTGAGCCTGGCACTTCACACAGATTATCTTTTACAATTTTAGCAACTCGTCGAGGTAGCTATTACCACCACAGTTTCATATCATACATGAAGCAAATGAGGTCCTGAGAAGCTGGGAACGGTGCTCAA
Organism: Noctilio leporinus; assembly: GCA_004026585.1. Taxonomy (NCBI): domain Eukaryota; kingdom Metazoa; phylum Chordata; class Mammalia; order Chiroptera; family Noctilionidae; genus Noctilio; species Noctilio leporinus. The sequence goes on from PVIW01009233.1 coordinate 25,313, forward strand.
AGACCCACGTCTGACAGGATGGTTAAGTGTATACCTGTCCTTACACTGCCTGCCACCACAAATAAACCCCAGCATGACCCAGGCAAGACTGATGCCTGCTCGGAATGGGGGAGAGAGCAGTGGAAGGACTTGGACAGAGTCAGGGCCTGGTGATTTCACTATGACTATTTCCCAGTGCAAGAGCTGAGAGCTGGGCTGCCTGTTCTGAAGTGGCCAATGTGATCCTTTACCAAGCAAAACTTTATTGTTAATACATGTGAAAAAGGATCCAATCCAGCAGGGACTGTCCAACACATTGTCCAAAGCACTAAGGATTTCCTCACCAAGATAAACACTATACCAGCAGACTAGACTGAAATATCTTTGTCAGAAAAGCATGGAAATTACCGGTAGATGCCACGTAGATCTCACAACTATGTGCAAATACAACTAATTCTTAGCAATTGTCAGAACATGCTCTCAACTAGCTAGTAAATGTGACCCAGATTTAAGCACCCAAACAATTATATGATAATGCTGGACATTGGCAAGGATGTGCTGCAACTAGAATTGCTGTTTTTTTTTTTTTTTTAAAGGCATATTTAGATTTAAGATTGTATTTATTATTTTTAGAAAGAGGGGGAAGGGAGGGAGAAAGGGAGGGAGAGAAGCATCAATGTATAGTTGTCTTTCACTTGCCTCCAGCTATGGACCTGGCTGGAGACCTGGCCTGCAACCCAAGCATGTGCCCTGACTGGGAATCAAACCAATGACCCTTTGGTTCACAGGCTAGTGCTCAATCTACTGAGCCACACTAGCCAGGGCTAGAATGGTTATACATTACTGGGGTCAGTTAAGTTAATAACTATATGAATACATGCACACCTTATGACCCAATAACTCCAATCCTAGGTATATACTACATTGAAATACATTCCTATGCTACCAAAAGTCATATATGGCAATGTCCTTTGGACAATAATGGGTAAAGCAAAAATACTTTACCCATTACTCTCACTCAAAAGAAGGAAGCTGATAGAAAACCCCTCAAGTGAAGTATCAAGGAACTAATTTATTAAGTGGCATGAAGTCCTCATGAAAAAGACCACCAACCATATGCAGGGAAATAGTTTGTTTTTCTACTGTACTTGGTTTATCTAGCGAGAGTCATGCAAATGAAATCAATGTAAATTGCATATGAATTCACAGGAAATGTTAACATTTTCTCAGGAAGGGATGCACTGATTGTTTCTGAGAAAAAGGTATTAAAATACAAAAATCAATAGTGTGCCCAGAACCAATTTCAGAGAAATCATATGCCTTCCTGTTTTGACTTTCATCTCCTTGGAGGTGGAAAGGCTGGAGGTGAAGCAAAAGGAGCAGATTAATGACAGCGACAAGGGTTGCCAAGTTAATGTTCTATGAATAAAGTTTCAGAACCTGCAGCATCTGGGACACAGACTGACAACATGCACCTTTCCTGCAGGAGATACACAGCCTGGTCTTCTGTGTTTGAGACACAGAGAAATTACAGCTGTCTATATGTCTGATATAGGCAGCTAAATGAAAGAAACTTATACTTACCCTTGGCACATATGCATGAAAATCTTTGCTCCAACCCCAAATTCTGGAAATGGAAATTTAAACTAACCTTATATGTATTGAGATTCCATGGCAGGTTGAAACATAATCTGTGTTAACACACTAATTGCCACTAAGGCTCCTTACGAAAAGACCCACACTATTTGACAGATCATTGAGTTGTCCTTGTTATACTGTTACACTAAGTATACCTTATTTCTTTCTGTCCTTATTATTATTATTTTTTATTCATTATTTTTAGAGAGAAAGGCAGGGAAGAAGGAAGAATGGGAGAGAAACATCAATGTATGGTTACCTTTCACCTGCCTCCAGCTACGGACCTGGCTGGAGACCTGGCTTTGCAACCTGGTTATGTGCTCTGGCTGGGAATCAAACCAGCGACCTTTGGGTTGGCAGGCTGGTGCCTATCCACTGAGCCACCAGCCAGGACCTGTACCTTATTTCAATTAAAGCTTTAAGAGGTGGTTTTGACACATGATCCCCAACATTCACATTGGAATGCATGATTGTGGTATAGGTTTGGGTGATGTCATCTTGAGGGAAGAAGCACCAACTACCTTTTAAAAATAATTTCGTATCATATTTGGATTTTGTAAGATGTTCCTAATGATCTTGTTCTCTTCCCATGAGGACATCACATTACACTTAGTCATTATATCTTCTTGGGTTCCTACAGACTGTGACGGTGTCTAAGACTTTCTTTTAGAAGACCTTGAGAGGTATTTTGTAGACTGTTTCATAATTTAGGTTTGACTGATTTTTTTTTTTTCATGGTCAGGCAGTATTTACAGGTTTTTGGAAGGAAGATCACAGAGGTAAAGTACCATTCTCATCATATCATATCAAGGGTATATATTATACTATTAAAATGACTTATTGATTAGCTGGCCAATGTGGCATTTATCAGTTTTCTCCACAGTAAAGCTACCCCAACATCCTTCTCCCAACTTTTTGAAAGCAAGCTACTATGTGCAGCACCTTTTTGAGGGAGAGTTAAGTTCCACCTCTGTGAGGGCAAGTTGCTACATATATCGTTTGGAATTCTTGTATGGGAAATTTGTCTCTATGCCCCTATTAATTAATTACTTAAATCAACTAGTTATATATTAATACTGATATGGACTATTGCATATTTATTCATTCTTTGGGAGTATTAGTCGATGCTACACTGTCTTACTGCTCAAATGGTTTTAGTGTTAGTTATTGAGAGCTCTTTCAGTTGGCTCCTGTGCCTTCTGACAGATTTCCTTTTTTTTTTCTGATTGAAGACCAATTACATTTTTTTAATAGAGAAGGATAGATATCTATAATTTTTGGATGGCTTATATATGGGAACATTGAATAACTAGGTTCAATTTTCTAATCCTTAGTAAATACAGAGCTCTGGTATCATTTTACAGTTAATCCAAAGGATTAAGATTGACCTCATTTACTTCGTCATTCATTTACTGGATAAACTTTGTATGCCTCCTATGTGTTGTGTTAGCGGTCTGGAACTGGGTTAGTTTTCTTAAACCACTTTTAGTCCATGACTGGGATTAATTCAAGCCGAAAGGCTAGGCCTTTCAAAGTAAGGCTGTCCATCTGAGGTAGCCATGGAGTAAACTCTGCTAGAGCATTAGCCTTTCCAGGGATACTCTCTGCTCTCCATCTTTACCTTGAACTTCCAAATTAAATTGCAGCTTCACAATCACTGCTTACTGGCACACTAGTTGGAACTGGCTTCTGCACTGGAGGTTCAGGGTAAGGCAGAAAGAATGCAGAATTACTCATCCTTAGGGACCCAGGAGAGCTCTAGGTATCCTCTGATCCTGCGTGTAGAGCACAGTACCCAGCCGCTAGTATGTCTACAAAAATGCTATTTCTAAAAATAGATATTTGATTATGTTATATTCTAGGCATTGTACTGGATAGTGATATGTATTTTCTCATCCTCGCAATAAATAACCTTGTGAAATAGATATCATTATTGTCTTGCTATAGGAGGGGTTAAGTCATGGAGCTGGTAAACAACAGGGTGGTGTTGTAATTCAAAACGCTGTATGCTAGCCCTGGCCAGGTGGCTCAGTTGGTTGGAGCATTCCAACATAACAGTGTTGCAGGTTCAATTCAGGGCCAGGGCACTTGCAAGAATCAACCACTGATGGCATAATAAGTGGAACAGCAAATTGATGTTTCTTTCTCTCTCTCTCTCTCTCTCTCTACCCCCCTCCCTCCCTTCCTTTCTCCCTTGCCCTCTTGCTCTCTCAAAAAAAAAAAAATAAAAAAAATTAAAAAATCAATAAATAAAAATTAAAAAAAATCTGTATGTCTTGGCTGGTGGCTCAATGAATAAGGTGCTGGCCTGCAAACCCAAAGGTCACTGGTTCGATTCCCCAGCCAGGGCACATAACCAGGTTGCAAGCCAGGTCTCCAGCCAGGTCTGTAGCTGGAGGCAGGTGAAAGGCAACCATACATTGATGCTTCTCTCCCTCTCTGCCTCCCTCCCTTCCCTTCTCTTAAAAAACAATTAAAAAAAAAAGCCTGTATGTTAGGTTACCTGTACAAACTGTAACACATGGTTACATAATCTTATAGTTTCCTCAAATGAGGCACACTGCGCAAGAATGGGCAGTGTGAGCCTCAGGTTTGTTTAAGGCCACACTCTTGCTAGTTGGGTTTCACTCCATTTACAAAGAAGGAAAGAGAGGGGTTATACATGTACGTATAACAGCCTTTTCCTCCTCCCATGAAGCTCTGGATTTGTTGTGATCAAGTACTCAAGAACTGCAGGGTCAGAAGAAAACCTAAAGGCATTCTAGGTAAAAATGCCATGTGATGTTTCTCTCACTTCCACAGTAATCTTCCCAGATGGTCATTCAGTTCCAGTGAAATGCTTAGCATTTTCAGAGATAGCACGTTTCTTCTATAACCTTACTCTTAAGCTCTTCCTTCTATAGCACAATCGTGTCTTTGTAACCTCCATGCGTGGGTTTACACTCTCCCCCTTGGGAAAGAAAAGCTCTCGGCTTGCTTCCACACGCCAACCTCCGTGGCTTCCGTGACTGCATGGGCAGTCAGGTTAGAACTGGGTCAGCTACTGCTTATTTTGTAGGAGCCTCAGGGGAGCACCCTTCACAGCAAGCCAACTGCAGAACAGAGCTGCCAATTTATTCAAAATTCAATTTATTAATACCTGCCTCTGTTCTGAGATAGCTAAGATCGGATGTTTGCTCGTGATGAATACATATTCGCTCTTTGATTTCCCTTAGGCGCCCTACCTCTCTGAATGGCATCATAACGTCCTTTTGAAACTTGTAGGAGACATTTCAGTCCACCGTGTTCATGTAAAATTCCTCTATGGGTGAGGGCGAGACCACACAAATTTCTAAGTGTTTATCAATTCAAATTCAAAATAAACAAGTCACGGGAATCATAGACATGGCTGAATAGAAAGCAGTGTTGAAGAAGATGGATGACTTACTGGTAAAAGAGAAGGAAGTTTCAATACTGCCACTGGGGAAGAACACGTGATTGATTTCATTTCCTTCTGATATGACTAGCAGGTGCTCAGGTGCACTGAGCTGAAAAACCAGTGAGATGGGGAGAAAGTGAGCAGTTCTACCAACTGCCAGGAGCTGAGAAATAGGAGGTATATTTTATTCAAGTTCTGTTTCCCTTGCGGATCAGATCTCAAGATTTAATTTAATTTGGATTGAAGACTTTGACCCAGTGAAAGCTAATGTCAGAGCAGGAAGAAAACACATGAAAGTGACCATCACCCAAGACTCACAACTGGAAGCAGGCAGTCTGAGGAGCTATTGTCTGGAGTGTAAGAGCTCTATGTTTAACTCTAGGAAGTACCTAAAATACGGAGTTTTAGGCAGTGACTGTATAATGACTGGTTTCCAGCTACTCTCATAATAAAAAGTCCCTGAGTAGGGGGCGTATTGTCCTGGTAATAGCTGGACCAAAGTAAACTATTATCAGAAGAAACATCAATAGTGTCTTCCCTCCAGAAATGGCTGCAGTGCTGACTTCAGGGTGTGTGGCCCTCAGAGGGGGCTTATGCTGGGTTTAATTCTGTGTCCTTGCCAGCTTGAAAATGTTAATATTTAAACAAGGGGCCCCATATTTTTATTTTGCATAGGGTCCCACAAGTTATGTAGCTAGTCTGAAATGGTTGTGATGTTTGGAAAGGTTACGATGTCAAGTGGTGTTTCATAACAATCTAAATCAAATATGTTTCTTTTATCAATGGAGATAAAGGTCCCTTTTAAAAGTGAAAGGAAGGTGACATTTTAGGTTGAGAAAAAGAAGTGTAAGGTTTTAGAGACTGTGGTAATCCTAGAGACCATGGTTACTAACAAGCAGAATTCAACCCAAGGCTACATTGCACTGAAATGTTTAGTTGGAGGTGAAGACTAGGGTTGTCTTGATGTTGTCAAAACATATGGCACAATTGTGCTGTTGACTATGAATGTTTCCCTCTCTTAGTTATTCACTTGATCAGTATTTCATTAAATGATGACTGGCTTTTCTCAAGTTCACATGCTTAGAGGGCTGGACTGCGGATCTCTCTCCTTGTGGCTGCCGTGTCAGAGCACAGTATGAGTTGTGGCAGCAGGACAGACATTTAGGAAGTTTCTTCCCCTCATTGACTGAGCATTAGTTGAAAAGAGTGCTGTGGAAACTATAACCAAAGGAGGCATTATGCTTACAGAAAAATCTCAAAAGTATTGTAAGCAACACTAGTAGCTCCAAAGGAAACAGCAGATTTAACCAGTTAGTGTGAAAGTGGGAGATCAAGTTCTTCCAGAATATGGTGGCACCAAAGTAGTTCTAGATGACAAGGATTATGTATTAATTAGAGATGGTGACATTCTTGGAAAGGATGTAAACGGAAATAAATCACTGTTGAAATGGCATCAGATGAAGCTGCCCAGCCACTGAAGTGCTGAACTCATTCACCACGCAAAAAAATTTCCATGTCTCTTTTATAATAAACTAATGATATCCAAAAAAAAAGTAGAAAATGTTAATTGGGTATAAGGTGAAATTCTAGGCGCCAGAAATGCAAAGCAGAATTATGTCAGTCCCTGGCCTCAAGGTCAAGTATCACAGAGGATGATGAGCTTGGCCACCATGCTCCCCATCATTTTAATCCCCAGAGCCCCAGGGTTATGTGTGACTCCCTTCAAATTACAGAACCACATGAGAAGGGTATTTAAGATAAGTAGCAAATGTTTAATTTTATCTATGGAATATTAACAATAAAATATCTAATCTTTATGAAGCAGTCAGAATTTGTGAACTCTGATCACTGGCTAAGGTAAAGAAATGCTTCATGACATGACAGAAGCTTATGTCTTCCATCTTAAATCAGTTTATCATAAGCCTTTGGATTTTGAGTGCACTTAGCTGGTTTTCTGAACTTCTAGAGGGCTGAGTTTTCTATTTACATATGAAAAAAGAACCCCCTACCCCCAACCTTGGTAGCAGAGAAATATCCTCATTTTAAAACATTGTGTTAAATAAGAGTATTTTATCCAGAAGCAAATATTATTTTTCTTTTTCCAGATCAGAATTTGAAATGAAAAGTAATCTCAATAACATACTGTTATGGTTCTGAGTAACTGGAGAAGGTGAAATGTATAGTTGTGTTCAGGTAACGATACTTCTACCTTTGCTTTCACAAAACACAAAATAGTGAAAAAAGCCTAGAAAAATCTGATTCACAGAACTCTCAAAAAGCTCAGGAATGAGGGGTACTACTATCTCTGAAAGTGTGTGTGTGTGTGTGTGTGTGTGTGCGTGCGCCTGTGTACACACATGGCAGGTAACACAACTATGTTTGGTTGCAAATCTGATTAAGAAGCAGGCAGATCATTTCTCCCACTCCCTACCATGGGGCAACTGCCTTTTCTCAACCCTGGCATTGAAGAAAGGGATTTATTCTCGACAGGTTGGGGGGTCTCTGTACTGGGGAGAGGGGGTGTCCGGAGGCACTGTGCAGGGTTTAGAGACCATACTGAAAATGAGATTAGGTGGGTGTTAGCCTCAACAGCCAAGTACTTCTGAAGGATGTCACTAAAGATTGGTAGAGTCTTTCCCAGGGTATCTGATCAACTCAAGAAGAAACACAAGCACATTGGATCAGCAGTTCCCTCAACCAGACAGCTCAGCCAGATTATGCTACAGTGAAACTCATGGATGCTAAGTCCCAGCCACACAATTGGAGATTTAATCTTGTAGTGCCCTGCTTTGTGTTTGCGATAGTTTAATAAAAACGTTACTCACACACCACACAATGGATCCATTTGAAGTGTACAAGGTAATGGTTTTTAGTATATTCAGAGTTGGGCAACTATCACCACAACCAATTTTAGAACCTTCTCATCACTCTGAAAACACTAACCTTGATTATCACTCTCCATTTTCCCGAAGTCCCCCAGCACTGGGCAACTCCTAGTTTACTTTCTGCCCCTACAGATTTGTAGTGGCCCAATGTTACGGTGACCAGGCAACCAGAAAGGATTACCAGGAACCTGACATATCACTGTTGTGAAAGATAGAGACAAATACATAAGAAAGCTAATTGGCTGGAATCTGTGCGGGGGTGGGGGTGGGGTGGGGAGAAAAGGTCAAACCCCACACCCCAATTTTAATTATACCCTCAGATAAATTCCTGTAACCATGAAATAAAACTTTGATACTTAAAGAATTAGAAAAAGATTCAGCAAGTAAAATAGTAGAAATGACTCAATAACCAGGTTCTATGAAAATATGAGGAAATCTCAGCAAAAAATGGAGCAAAGAGACAAAGAAATACGAGCCAGAAAAAACAAAGCAATAGAAATACAGGAGACTAGTCTAGCAGTTTCAATTTTCAAGTGCGGATAGACAGAAAGAGAGAAACAGAGGCAAGGAAATGATCATCAAGAAAATGTTTTAGACCTAAAAACAAAAACACAAAAAGGAAAAAAAAAAAAAAAATAAAACCTTCCTAGATCTGAAGGGCGTAAGAGTGCAGAATGAAAAGGCCCACAGAGCATGCTTTAAAAAGGATGAAGCTGTGACCTCCTCTGGGCACTTTATCAGGAAAAAGATAAGATCTTTAAACTTTCAGACAGGGGGTCATAGGCAAAGGATTAGGACGCAAAGTGGCTTTGGACTCCTCAGCAGGTACTTGGGAGCCTGAAGACAATGGAATAATGCTTCCAAAAACCTAAAGCAGAGATTTTCAGCCTTTTCCATCTCAGGGCACACATAAAACTAATTACTAAAATTCTGCTGCACACCAAAAAATATCTTTTGCAAATATGACCAAAAAAATGGTATAATTTTGATTTACACACACAAAACAACAATAGTAATTACCCTTTCTGCTCCAAAGTGACTTTTTAAGAAATTCATGTGCCTATACTTGTAGATAAGGATACTTGGTACCAAGAATTAACCAATCAGATGCAACCTTATTATGCGACGTGACCAATACAATGCAAGTCTATTACATGACCTATATTATTTATGGTTTGAGACCGGACATTCACACCAGATGGCTATTGTTGTGTTGACAGTTATCATTTTCTACTTGACAGTCTAAAGGAAAAGAGGTCAGTGCCCCTGACTAAATAATCAGGCATTGCATGTTTTTAAAATTCTTGCAGCACACTGGTTGAAAATTGTTGTTAAAGGGAAACTATTTCCAAATAAAACTCCATACCATGCCAAACGATTACTTATGAGTGAGCTTAGCAAGACATTTTAGGCATGCAAGATCTCAAAAATTTGTTTCCCACAACTCTTTAGCTAAAAAAAAAAAAAGAAAAAAAAAAAAAACGCACTGGAGGATGTGCCCCACAAAAATGAGGGAACAAGAAGAGGAAACTACGAGGACTATGAAGCAGGGGAGCCAATGTCAGAAACCATGAGAATCCCCAGAACAAAGGTGCAGAAATGTTCCGGGTGACAGCTGGGCACCTGGCATAGACAGCTGACTGAACTGGCTCAGTGCTGGGCACCTGTTCTTCGGATGGGTGACAGGACAGTGATGCACTATCTGTGACCCACCTGAACCAACTAGATGTTGGTGGAGTGCTTGAGATTCAATTGGTAAGAAGTTCACAGACCACTAGGTAAACAAATGTAACAGAACACCCTTTGGGGAAAAATATAAGGAAAAGCAATGATACTTTACAATAGGGTACAGTTGTGAATAGTGTTTCCGACAAGTAAGGTAAATATCAATCTAACCAAAATTATAACACAATTCTACCGGGAGGACAGGGGCATTGAGAAGGGTTAGTGAGAAAGGGTTAGTGAGTGATTAAAGGCAGCTCTATTATCCTCTTTCAAGTGGGAACAAAAAACCCCAGAAAGTAGCTTTGAGAGTTTGTTACCTTCAAAAATGCCTCTTTGGGATATTGATTACTTTAAGTTGATTATTCTTAAGTCCTGGAAGTCTCAGGAAGACCCTTTGCCCTGCCCTTTAACTGCCTAAAAGAAGTTCAGGTAGAGACTTGTTCCTGGAAGGAACTCTGAGCACGGAACACTGTATTTGAAACTGCACACGGTTCAGAGGCCCATTTGATCAAAGTCCCCTCTGCATCCCATTGTCTGTAGATGGCCCAGCAAACCTTTGTTTACTAAACATGAACTCTTTTCATCTACCCAGGACTTGCCTTACTTCTCTTTGAAGGCCCGGGTCCCTACCCCTTCCTTAGTCCAGAATAGCATGTATACCTCATACTGCCTCATTGTCTTTGGAATTTTTCATGGTTCTTTGACTTTCCTGGGTATATATATTAAAACTTGATTTTCTCTTGTTAATTGCCTAATGTCATTTTAATTATTCAACCAGCCATAAGAATGAAGGGAAGGGGGGAATTTCCCTTCCCACCAGAAAGAAATAGCCAAAACATTAGATAAAAAGGTTAAAATGCTTGCCTTTGGCAAAGAGGAAATAGGGAAGGGAGTGAATGGGGTATATTTTAATCAAAGTATATCTTTGATAATAAAACATACAGAAACATGAAAAGAAATATAAAGAAAGCATTCAGTACCATAGAAAGATGTATGATATAATATGGCATTTACACTATGATTACAATCATATAATGAACCGTACAGAACCTAAGGTTTACAAAGGCATAAAAATTCTATCAAGGTGATGGGGATTAAAAATAACCACTTTCTTTTCCAAATTCCCTACAGTATAAAGTTCCCATTTAGCTTTCAAAATCAGAAAATGAATTCACAAAGCTGAAAAAGTTTATTCCTTATCATGGACTGAAAATTGGTTCAGAATTATTTCTATTTTTCAAATTCAAGATTACAAACTATCAAGGAAAAATCCTGGGTGGCTAGTGCTTTCTTTCATGCTCATTCTTTTTTTCCTTTCAAGTCAGCACTTGGGAATATTATGAACCAATTTTCTAAAAATGATCAACAATCAAAAGTACTGATCATGTTTAGTTTCTCTCCTCAGTGCCATGAATCTCTGATACAGTCTTTCAATATAATAAAAATAATACTTTCCTCTGCCAAGTCTGAGGAAACAAGAAAAAAAGATCTTCAAACACCCAAAGTTAACTCCGCTTGAACAAAGAAAAGCTAACCTTTTAACATTTGTGGTGAGATATTTGTATAATGGCTTTCGTTTTAATGTTTAGAAATGAAACAAAACAAGCTCTGCAGTTCCATTCCTGAGACACTTCAAGCAACATTCAAAAGAGCCCATCAGATTTTAAAGTAATTAAAAATATGAATGCCTTTTCACTGCAAATCTAATATATGATAAAAAAATAGTAAACTGTTGAAGAGGAGAAAAGCAGCAAAAACAAACAAACAAACAACAAAAAACCCCAATCATACCTAGTTCTACAACTTAACAGCTACAAAATCATAAATACTGCTGTCTGTCTCTGAATGAAAATGAATACTGAAACCTTACATTTCTTTGACTGATATTTGCACAAACCTTTTTCTAAGCCTGTGGGGTGCTCTGTTTCAAACCTACTAGCACAGAGCAGGCTTTTAGTTTCAGGGGTAAATGATCTCTTGGGTCAGTGGTATTTTGGTGGAAACAGTCTAAAAACAATAACTTAAGAAGCAGAACATGTGTCTCATTAAAAAAAAAATATCTATCTATCTATCTATCTATCTATCTATCTATCTATCTATCTATCTATCTCCTGGCTTCTCCCTACCAGCGTGTGTTTAGCATTTCCATTGGTACCTCTCTGTCTTTGCTAACAGAACCGCTGATTTTGAGTTAAGGTAGTGAGTGGGTGGAGACCAGTAGCGTCAGCTGCAGATAGGTCTCTTCCCAGCCTCCTTTGCAGCAAGAGGCAGTCATGTGGCCTGCTAGGCTCCCCTTAGCTCCTCTACTCACTAGGTAAAGAATAGATTATTGCAACAAGAAACACATTCCCTTGTTTTCTATGTTCTTGTTTCCTTTCTGCATAAATCCTTGGAGTGAGGACATGATGTCTGAGGTTCTGGCAGTTGCTTTGTGATGATGGGGCAACAAAGAAGAGAAACAAAATCAAAAAGTAGAAGATGGCAAAGCAGAAGATGGAAAAAGTCCGAATCTATGAGACTGTCCCTGGGCAGCTGGGCTCACCATGATGCGTATTTCCAAACTTTACGTCAAGTGAATGACAAATATCCTGTATTACATACCAGGCCAGTACTGCTCAACCAGCCTTAGTGTCATGATACTCATAGGACATGGTTCCATGGGAACATGGAGCAGAGCACTGACACCTGAGGTGATAACCCTGGTGGCTTTGGCTACCCTAGGCCCCACTGGTCCCCTGAAAGCTGAGGGGACAAACATCTCTGCTCATCTTCCTGGTTCACCAGTGGGCCTCACCATAGAGGCTGGAAAGTTCTAGTTAAAGCTTTGTCTACTCCTAGGTTTTGTTTCTTGGGCTGAAAGCATTTCTACACTGGGTTCACTTCTACTTCTCAGTACACAAAATATTCTTTATCTGGCAACATGGACATAGGGAAAAAACACTGATCTGAGCCTACATTGCATCCTATGATTCCACTGACTGGACTACTTGTTAGTATTTAATTTGCCTTCTTTTTTGTCAGTTATGGGGCTACTTCCTAAGTGACTAAGATTGTATTCCATGAGCTCCAAAAATAGGGATGCTGTCAAGTGAAGCCTTTGAGAGTATATTCATAATGATTGAATAATTACCAATTTTATAGATCTAGAGAAAAAATATTCATTAGTGCCTAGAAGTTCATTTTATGGGTCAAGTAGTGTTTTTTATATAGTGTTAGGTTTGGGTACACAGTAGCCTTGGTAATACTACTGTTTTCTGCCAGTATGTTTCTATATGTTTCTATGAAAGTCCCTTTTACTCATTCTACTGGTGCTTACCTTACAGGGTTGACAAGTGTATTAAATACGCCTAAAATAATATCTGTTGAGTGATTGACAGATTAAATGGTATAGAGGAGGCATCTATGACAGTTTCTTAGGGTTATAATCATAAACAAAAAATGTAAAAGTTGTACATTAATTAATAATAGATATAACTCATACATTTCCCAAAAATTATCTTCCATATTTAATATAAGGCTTCATAAATATTATACAACTGCTATAAAAATGTGAAGCTCTCATCATCCCCCAGAGGTTCATGTCACTATTTCAACCTGAGGCCAGCTCCCAGGTGACCTGCCTTCCTGTTTTGGCAAAGAGGAGGCAAGCTCCAATGACATTGGAGAGCTATGTATTCTTCAACAAAAATACCTACTTCCCTACTTCTCCGGGAATGACACCGAGAGGGCTTTATATGTGATCCCCTTATTTGTTAAGAACTATTTCTATGCCACTGAGGCAATGAAACCAATTTTAAATCTGTCCCAGCTGCAGAATAACAAAGGGGACTGAATGACAATCAAGAACAAATTGGGGAACTCTGCCATGTCATGGTGCCTGGAGTGATGGGTCCAGCACTCGTCAGTCTGCACTTGAAAAGTTAGATGTACAATCACTGTTACAAGCATGACTAGAAGCAAGTGATCAATACACATCTTCCTGGAATTGAACTTTTTTTATAAAACAGCATTTCCCTTTTTGGGATCCCTTCTGAGTTCAACCAAGCATGCTTGCAAGTACCTCAAATACTGCCTTTGGATAATGAGGAAACATTTTCTGAACACTTAGTACACCAAAAACAATGGAAATGACTATCAGGGAAATGCAGTGGTTGTCCTGTAGCACTCTTCTTCTGCTGCAGGTGTCACAGACAGCTCTGGGCAAGTCATCTTTGGAATTGTGTTCTCCTAATTCACTTTGCATAGGTCTTTTACTAAAGTAAAGACCACTCACCTTCTACTGTATCTATTTATACAAGTATTATAGTTTCTCAAGAGCCAAGATTTTCCATCTTTTCTCTTCTTTCTAGCATCTGATATAATGCCCCGTGGCTAGAAGGCCTTTCCCATGCATTTGGGGATATTGTATATACTACCTATATTAAAAGATGTGGCAAGGATCTGAGCCTGAAACACTGAGGTGAAGCAATGTCCATTCGTAGGATATAGAGCTCCTCACTTACAGGTCCAGTGCAAGTACTGTCTTTGCTGAGGATTGAGGAAGGTCTATGAAAGCAAATGAACCTAATTACATCATGTGTCTGTTATCAGAGGCCATATCTAGTTCAGTGTAGCAGGCTAACCCCAGGGACTCGTCTTTGATTGCTAGGGCGAGAGGCACAGAGAAAGCCACAAAGTAGAGGGAGGCAGAAAGGGGACTGTAAACAGGTAGGAGAACTTTACATAGAAACCAGGAAGAGCTACTTTACCAAAAGCCTATAAAACATCAAGCCTAACAGTATTGCTTTGGGGTGTCTCTAAAAAGTAAGGGTACAGTTTCCCATGTGTCACAGAGCTCTGGGGCCTTTGGGCCTTCAGTGTGGTGGCTAAAAGCCCAGCAGGGGGTGGATGGGTGTTTAAGGGGAGGTGACCAAGGACCCCCTCTTTTTCCTGAAAATGTTTAGACAGCTCTTTGACTGTTAAATGTGGCATGAAGAATTTTGATACAAACATTAAAAAATAAAAGGGCGGATGTCAAAGGGACCCTTCCATTCCTAAAGCTCTGAGGGCAAGCTGTACTGCTGGGGTTGGAAAAGCATCAGAAGGGCGGGCTGGAAAAAGGCAAAGAAATAAACGTTTGATCCATTCCATAGATTAGCTTTGCCCTGGCCTTAAAACGCCTGCCTTCTCTCTTGTCACAACTCGGTGACGGCAAAGAAAATGGCCAATGATGACAGCATTATTAGGCCACCCACCCAAATGCACTCATACATGAAACAAAGATGAAACCTCTTTCCCGGATTATGGGCTGAGACACCCAGGAGGGCTCTTGCAGCATGATGAGCAGCCACAGAAGAAAAGACACAGATCTATTCTTTCTGCGTAGCCACCAGGACAACCTACCCATTTTAGCCAAATGTTTTGTTGAGAAAACAAGCCTGGTCATGTTTAAGTTCCTGTCATGACCTGCCAAATCCTAATTTTTAATGTCGTTGGCCAGAAACATAATGAGCTCCTTTACATCACTATGTATTTCCTCTTTATTACTTTGTCTTTGAAAGCAGACTTATTAAGTATTTACATTTTGGAGTCATGTTATTCTGACTTGAGGTTTTTATCATTGCCTCCTCATTCTCTCATTACACTTAGCTAATTCTCCTGAAGCCCAGACTCTAAGGAGCTAAAAGCCAAAGACTGGTTGCGTGGATGTGTTTAGTCTGCCTGTCTGGGCTGGGCTGTTGGTTTCTCTGAAGTGCGTGAGTTCTCGGCCGCAGGTTCACTGCGCACTTCCACTGTGAACGGCTTTCCCCCAAAGACCAACAAGTCATCTGAATTACAGGGGGTATCGGGGACCAACTTCCTTCTGGCCTTGGAAGAAATTATGTTTGTTGTTCTTTGGTGTCTATTTACACTGTATCAAAGAATCAAAATGAAACTGGTGTTCCGGTAGAGCCTGGCCTCAGAGGGTACCAGGGATGGAGGAGGAACGGCAGGAGCTGGTCCAGTGAGCCCAGAAGCGCACCCATCACAGGCTCTCAGGCCCTGGAAGCCACCACTACGTGATATCAGAGATAGGGAGAGGCGATGCTCAGAAGGCAAGTGGGACTGCAGTGGGTGGGCCAGAAAATGCACCTCAAAGAAACGTCATAGCAGCTTAAGGTAGCTGAAGTGAAGTAGACAAGCCCAAGGTGCTGCCCGGGGTGGGGCCACTTGGGCCTGAGCAGGACACTGACTTGTGCAAGACCAGCATAAACAAACAGTAAGAGTAGCCGCTGAGTGTGATGCAGACACATCAAAAGGATGGAGAGAAGTGGTCGGGATTGAGAGGGAGACGTTCCAGGGTCCAAAAGGATCAAACAAATTTCTAATTGGAACAAGAGCATCGGTAAAGCTCATGTAATTCTCAAGAGAATGATTTTGGCCACTAAGTCAAAAGTCCCTATAACAAAGTTTGGTCTAAGGTCAGAGAAGCAGGTCTGGGGCAGGCTGGAGTTCCCAGAGGCGTCGCTAACCTAAAATACTTCAAGGCAAGGGAACCAATGTCCAGATCAGTCTGAGGTATGAGAAAGGGGCTGAGGTCCTGTCCTCTCGGGTCATGTGAAAACCCACCCACTTTGCTTTGGTTTTGCATTTCAGATGTTGCATGCTACGTCCTCTGGATTTCTTGAAAGAGCACATCTGTGTTTCGGCTGAACCACAAAGCAAAGAAATAGTTTCAGTCCTCAGTAAACAGGGAAGAGGAGGAGCAGTCCCTTCAAAGAACTTTGTTTCTTGACCTCTAGTGTGCAGAAGGGAAGTCCTCGAGGAGTGCACTAAAACCTAGATGTAGGAACCAGTCATACTTTGCAAAGCATTTCTTTAGAGACTCGATGAAGGGGGCAGAGGTTTGGGGAGGGTCTGCAGATACGTCCCCCACCAGCGCCCCATTCTCCCAGAGATGCAACACTAGCAGCTGAAGTCAAGCAAAACAGAAACGCAGTATTTTTTTTTTTTTTTTTTGGTCTTAGAGCTAAAAGGTAGAAAAGGGATAAAAGAGGTTATTTGTGTTAAGGATATCCAAGGACTGGCTAACACCTGCCACTTCTTGTTTCAATATGGCTTACCCATAAATTGGATCCATGAAAAAACCTTAATAATGCACCAAAAGTACCTGGAAATATTACTGTGTACAAATTCATCAAAAACCTGGTAAGTAGTCTTTGAATTAATGTTAAATCCTATATTATTCTCCATAAAATGCCAGCTATCTGAAAAATTCAATTTCCCACCCATGCCAAAATATGAGGGATCATTTGAAAAGCTCATCACTTCAGAAATAATTCTGTAATTTGTCCAAAAATAAAAAATAAAAAGGGCAAAAAAAGCCCATCTAATAAAATTCAGGTGCAGACTATGTGATGTATATCTGTATTTTTTCCCCCTGGAGCTGGGAGCGGAAGCTAAGCTAACAGGCATGTTATGAAACTTCTATCAGGCTCCAATTTTCTCCGCAGGTGCCCTAGTCACAGTGAAAAAATATGCACCACTCCAATTCTCCTGTAACGCCGGCATGTCTAAAATGGTCCTAATTCCTAAAATGAGATAGCCTTCTCTTGGGAGGCTGTGTAACAAAGCAGGTTTCTGCTTCAGGACCATAAGGAGTGTTATTCTCCCTCAAATGTGTATCATCATTTGCTTGCTGACCCAGTTTCCTGACACTGGGGCAGGCTTGACTACATTTTTCACTGTAAGAAGAAGAGAAGTGAAACCACCCCCACCCCCACATGTTTGTTCTAAACTGAGTTACAGTCGGTTGATGAGATAGGGTGGGTGGGGTCCCGCCAATAAAGTAAAGGTACTTTGCTAGGGCGTAAGTGATATCTGCCCGGCCTCCAAACTGCATCTCCTGCTTAGCCCCAGGCTTAGCAAGCTTTGAGCTCAAGAACCTCTGTTCTATGCCATGTGTCTGGGATGATCTAAAACATTCCTCTGAGTGTTTATAATCATCTACTCTAGCATAGTCAGGAAAGCATTACCGATGGTCAGACAGACTTATTGGTAAATAGTGCAGTCTCTAATTGCACAATCATTAAAAAAATTATTTATACTACTCTTACATAGGCATGGTAAAAAAATTAATAAATAAATACAGAAACAACTCCCTAGGATTCCTTTCTTAGGAGTCTAAACTGATTCCTGTGCTTGCCCACTCATTCTACCTTTGTAAAGCTTCAACCGTTGCAATTCTTTTTTTGTAAGAGATTTTACATCTATCTGATTTCTGCTCTGTGTACTGTTTGTTTCACCTGCTTTGCAGCTGTGGGGCCTGGACTCAGACACCATATTCCTTAGGCTCTTCTGCCACGTTCAGTCAGCGGAGGACCGGCAGGAGGGGAGAAGGTGGGAGGGAGGGAAGCTTTTGGGCCTCTTCTCACTCATTTTTTCCCATCTTTCTTTGGCTGGTGTCTATGGAGGCAGCTGTGTCTCTGCCACTATCCCAGCTCTGTAAGTAGCTTCTGGATCCATTGCCCCTGCTCACAAGGTGGCAGCCGGTCCCCAGGTGGGGCCCTCCTTTAGGAGCCTGGGTTCTGGCTGCCTCCTACAGTCTCCTGCCCCGATTTCTCCCACTTCCTCCTTCCCCACATATTCCATAACCAATTCCTCAAGGGTGTTTCCTGTTTCCTCAACTGGAATGTTACTAGTCATAAAGTGCTCTGGATGGCTTCTTGCTAAGAGCAATTCCATCGTGCTCCATAGTGGGACTTAACCAGGAAGGCTGCAAGGTGTTAGGATCTGAAATCACTTGATTATTTTAACAAATACTTTGATGGGCTTTTGATGTGCCAGGAGGTATGAGAAGTGCTTTCCAATTATTATTTCATATCAGCTTTATAACAAACCTTTGGGGCAACAGTCTAACAAATTACCCACATTTTACAAATAAAGAAACCAGCACATAAAGGTAAAGTAACTTGCCCAATGTTAGATAGCTAGAAGTGGCAGTTAAAGGGCTAACACCCTAATTAATGATTTATAATAATGAGAATGCAAGAGAAAGACCCAGCTAGGGGTAATGGTTGTGGTGGTAGGAAGGTCTGCATGGGTGGAGTAACCAGGTTAAGAGGGGTAAATGAATCTGGAAAGATCAGATTCAGTATCAGCATCGCAGGGGGGCCATGCAGCCTTGGGTTGGCTTGCAGGTGTGGCAGGGAGCCGCCACATCTGTAACAGGTACTGCAGGCATGCGCTGTCCCTCTATAGAGGTTATGGTTAGAGAACTGGAGTTGCTAAAAAACGTTCTTGCAACCAACAGTCTTCTCCCTTCATTTGGTAAGTAATGAATGTTCTTGCTAAGAGAAGCTATAGGATTTTCTAAAATCAAGCAGAAAGATACCTACCAAAAGTCTTTTCTCAACGATCATGTAATGGTTTGGAACCCCCCTGCAGAGCCGGAAATAAAAACGTGAGGAAATAGCTATTTTAGGTTTCTTGTGAATTTACATTAATATGCCATGTTTTGAGTGTTTGAACATTCTGTCTGCCACATTTTGGAAAGTGAAAATCCTCACTGAAAATCACAAGGGAAAAAGAAAAGGCAAGCTTATGAGAAAAAGGAGAACTTGTGTGAATATTACCAAACTTGCATTGAAAGCTTCACCTAAAACTCGTCTTATCTGAGGTGGGACAATATGGATGAGGGCAGCCCTTGAGGGGCCGAGGCTTGAGTATTAGAATCTATTATCAGTGCTGTGGGCAGAAATTGTGGCTCTACTGTTTAGTCATTTGACCTCAGGAAAGTTACCTAATATTGTAAAGCATCCTTCATCTTTCAACTGGAGAAGAGAAATATGATGACTTTACAGGGTTGCTGTGAGAATTAGGCAGCTTATTCATGTAAGGAACTTGACACAGACTCTTAATATGATCCAATAATAATTATTGTAGTTGTTACTTATTTTTAAGGGTATGAAGTATGACTGGTACCATGACAAAAAATTTCCCACCGCCACGATGTTTTAATAAGGAAACTTAGCCAATGACTTCTAGAATAAACACCATAGGTAGACAATGACATAAGCCCACCACTTTGACTACTGGAAATAATTCAGTTATTAAACAGTGAAAAATGTCTCAAACACAGGGCCAGAATTCATGTTAGGGAAAACCCACAAGCAATCAGCTTTCTGTGCGTAGCACACACAGGATAGGGCTGGATGTATTGGAGCTCATGATGAAAGAGAGGTATAATGGAAAGAACACGAACTGGACCCAGAGATCTGGGTTAAGTTTAAATCATAATAGCACATTAAGTGACCTTGGATATGTCATATAATGCATGTAAATACATCTGTAAGATAATGGGTTTCTAACCTTCTTGGGCATGACTCTACTTGTGTATCTTTACATTTGAGTGGTAAGCAATTTGTGGGGAGGGGCTTGTGGCCAGAGACAGCTGTTCACCCCTCTCCTAGGTTTATAATACTCTCTTGGCAGGAGGAAAGGGGCACCGAACTGTGGTCTGATCCACTGGATTAGCCTCTGAGACCTGGAATGCTAGACTCATCATTTAGAG
Organism: Noctilio leporinus; assembly: GCA_004026585.1. Classification (NCBI taxonomy): domain Eukaryota; kingdom Metazoa; phylum Chordata; class Mammalia; order Chiroptera; family Noctilionidae; genus Noctilio; species Noctilio leporinus. Next base: position 45,489 of record PVIW01009233.1, read on the forward strand.
ACCCTTTGTCAGCTGTCCCTCTACGTGCCAATGACTAGTGGCTTATCCTCTGACAGATCTGCCCTTTTTGCATTATGTGAAATGACTCTAAGTAGAACCAGCTATTAGAGATAGCCACTAGCAAAACAGAAGACTGGATAGAATGGTGATGCTGGCTGGTGAAGGCTTCTGTGGCAGTAAAGTATAAATACTTTGGAATGCAGTAGGGCTTTTGATTTTTATGCATAATCAGCTTTGCTAACAACCATGCAGGAAATCATGAATTAATATTCACAAGTGTAACCAATTTTAAATTAAATTGTTCCTAACATTGGCCTCTGTATTTCTTAGTGCTTAAAGTTCTTACAAGGGAGAAAAATTCAAGGGCCAAAAAAATGCAGAACTTAAATCCTACTTTTTGGCTGGGAAGCATGTACCCACAACAGTTTCTCTTCACTCCAATGAACTGCACACTCTACCAGAGAAGTGTACAGTGAAGCCTGAAAGTACGCACTCCCTGTCATCAGGTTCACTAATACACACTTTAAAAGTGATACTATTTTTTTTTTTTTTTTTTTGCTTTGTACTCAATTTTTGGAGTACACTTTAAAAAAAAAAAGGGTTGCTATCAGAGTTTTTGAGGTTACAAAGAATAATCCTTTGAAAAAAGGAATAATTCTCAGTGACAGTGGTTGCCTGCGGCAGTATGTAATTTTGGTGTGGAGACGTCCAGGCGCTACTCAACATTTTTCAAAGTTAAGGATTCTAAAAAGACTGAAAGAATGGTTGTCATCACATCCATTAGTTGAAGTAATTACAGCTTGTTTAAGTGAAGATACATATATGTAAGTGTATGTAGACATATACCATACACACACATACACACATTAAAAAGGGAAAACAGACCACTTGGCCTTAACAGAATAAAAGACTTACAGAGAGAAAAACCCAAACGTGAATTATTAACATCAATATTCAACACATTGTCTGTCCAGACTATCAGAATTAGGTTGTAAATTTTAGTAGGCCAGATAAGCTTTGGAATACAGTGCAAGACACACTGCTAGGACTAGGAGGGCTGTCAAGAAAAATATGATAGAAACAAAGTGTGGTTATTCTTCAGTTTGCTGGTAAGGTTTCCCTGTTGACAAGTTAGGGTTGGGCATGGTGGGTGGGGAAAAACAGGAGATTAGTTCTCAGGAGTTGGCACAGCCGTTGTTTCTCCTGAGGGTTCCTTAGTACCTGGGTGCCTGTTTTGCACCCTGTCCACAGGATTTCCCTAAGGCAGCAGTTAAGATTTGAGGCCTGTCTTTGGCTTCTCTTCTACAACAAGGCTAAAAGCTGAAATGCCCACAGGCAGCAAGAGCAGAGATGGATGAAGCAGAGGGTAGTGAGGTAGGGAGGGGGCACATGCTTCTCTCCTCCAGAAATGTCAGGAGCCAAGCAGTACCAAAGCTGGCGGTTTTTTTCAAAAAGAATCTGGGTATTTTCATGAAATTAATTCATTTACAAATGTTAGTTTATATTAAAACCATTCTGGGCTCATCAAAATGCTTTTCTAAGGCTTGTGTTCTGTGAGCAGGACACCCACTTGAACGAGGGGGAGGCTGCAGGGCCACCGGCGGGCCAGTTGGGTGGTGTGTTCATGTGTGGTTTCTGGATGCTCAGCCCCAGGTGCACCCCCAGCCTTCCCGCAGCCTTTGCAAGCACCTAGTTCCCTGTGATGAACCTAGAACTATTTCTTATTCTTGCAACTGAACCCTACCTGGGCTGATAGCTATGAAGTTGCAACTTGGAGCTATAATGTCAAAGGAGATGTATTTCAAACTATTCATTTCAAAATAAGAAAGAAAAACCATGGATAGTGTTGGTGTTTTTCACTTCCAAATAAACAATAACCAGTTTTAGCATAAACACAAGTCCCAAGACCAGTACAATGGCCCTGGAGCATGCACAGGGAGTGGGGACCTGCACAGGGGGCTCCCAGGCTGGCCAGGAAGGATTAGGATCCAGCCAGAGGCAGTGCCAGACTTGAGGGGAACTGTATGAATTCCCAAGAAATGACTACCTCTGGCCAAGACTGGATACCTGACTGCTACTACTACCACCAAAACAAACACGCAAAACCCTTGAATTTTTGTGCTGAAAGTTCTAGGAGACAATTTAATAGCATAGCCAATGATATGACCCTAATAATGAGGACAGAAACAAAGCAAATGGTAAATCATCAACATGGCTTCCTATGAGAATAATTTTTGACTTTGCAAAGAACTTCCTGTGATTTTTCAACCATCTTTTAAGAGTCATTTACATATGAAAGCAGAAGGATGTTGTTCAGCTGGACTGTACAGATTAGAAAAGAAAAACCCTTGATGTCTGACTAACTTACATACAAATTTGAACAGTTAAAGAACACATTAATGTTAGGTATGAAGTTACCTTAAATTTTTCTAATGCAAGGAAGCTAACCAAATTCCTTTTACAGTTCAGGTGAGTTGAATAATTGATGATGGTGCCTTAGTTGTTGGCCTTAGAGCAGAGCTATCCAAATGGAAGCTTGAGCTGAGATCTGTGGCTCGCATGGCAATTTGTTCCAATTTTTCAGACCTAGACCAGCCGCCTCACCTGCTATCACCTACCCTGTATCTGAGAGAGATGGAAACGGCAACAAAAAATAATTTTGACTGAAGCTCCAACCAGTAAGCCTTAACTTGCCAAAGGACTAAGCTAGAATCTATAAATATTCATACGTTAAAAATGAACCTACCATATTGAGTGGAGAATGACTTACAGTGTAAAAGGCACTTTACCAGGACAAATTTGATCTAGATTCTTGAGAGCAAGGTTTCAATAAGAACTAGTTCAATATTTAATAGACAATTACTGAGAATGTATACATAGTGGTCCCTGTCCTAAAATGAAAACTAATTACAAAATTGCATACGTAAGGCCCTGGCTGGTAGCACAGTGGATAAGGCGCCGGCCTGCGAACCCAAAGGTCGCAGGTTCCATTCCCCAGCCAGGGCACGTAACAAGGTTGCAAACCAGGTCTCCAGTCAGGTTTGTGGCTGGAGGCAGGTGAAAAGCAACCATACATTGATGTCTCTCTGCCTCTCTGCCTCCTTCCCTTCCCCTCTTTCTAAAAATAATTAAATAAAATCTTTAAAAAAAAAAAATTGCATACGTAAAAACAGAAAAAGTGAAACAGCTCATTCCATAGACAATGTTGTGAACTCTTTGTGAAGACAGTTTTTATTCCTAGAAACAATGTTTGGAAATATCTTGTTTAAAAAGGAAAAAATGTCTAATAACAAATTAATTTTCTATGTAAGAAATTTCAGTAACCCACCTCAACACTCAAATTCATTTTTACTGTTTGAGGTCCACTACATAGTTTCCTGGTTGCTGCTATAACAAATTGTCATTAACTTAGAGGATTAAAATAATAAAAATCTCACAGTTCCAACAGTTCAGAAGTTCTAATGTTCCTTTGAGGGGGAAGGTGCCTAAGGTAGAATCGGTTTTCTTGCCCTTTTTTGGCTTCTAGATTCTGCCTGCATTCCTTAGCTCATGGCCTTTTCCTACACTTTCAAAGCTAGCAGCTGTATCATCTTCAAAACTTTCTCTCGGCCCTGGCTGGTAACACAGTGGATAAGGTGCCAGCCTGCAAACCCAAAGGTCACTGGTTCGATTCCCAGCCAGGGCACATAACCAGGTTGCAAGCCAGGTCTTTAGCCAGGTCTGTAGCTGGAGGCAGGTGAAAGGCAACCATACATTGATGTTTCTCTCCCTCTCTTCCTCTCTCCCTTCCCCTCTCCCTGAAAAATAATAAAATAAAATCTTTAAAAAAACAAACAAACAAAAAAAAACTTTCTCTCTTGAACTTCTATTTTGGCATCACATTTCCCTCTCTGATTCTAACCTTCCTATCTTCCTCTTTTAAGACCCCTGTGATTACAGTGGACCTATCTGGATAATTCAGGATCCTCTTCCATCTCTAGATCTTTAACCAAATCATATTGGCAAAGTCCCTTTTGCTATATAAGGTATAGCAAAGGTATAAGGTTCTGGGGTCAGGATGTGAACAACTTTGTGGGGCAATTATTCTGTCTACCATAGTCACTAATGCCACTCATATGAAAAGAGACTATTCAAAAATTGTTGCAGCTATCTCTGCAATATTAATGAAGAGTGCTTGCTTTAAAAATCAATTCATAAGAAATTATTAACTCAAAACGAAAACAAAGTAAACAAATGGGACTCCATCAAACTAAAATCTTTTTGCACAATGAGAGAAACCATCAACAAAATGAAAAGACAACTACTGAGAGGGAGAAGATATTTGTCATGATACATCCAATAATGGGTAAATATCCAAATAGATTAAGAAACTCATACAACTGAACAACAACAACAACATCATCAACAACAACCAGTTTTAAAATGGGTGCAGGATGTGGATATTTCTTCAAAGAGGACACAGAGATGGCCAACAGACATATGAAAAAATTCTCAACATCACTGATCATCAGGCAAACACAAATTAAAACCTAACTGAGATATTACCTTGCACCTGTCAGAATGACTATCATCATCAAATCAAAAAACAACAAGGTTTGGCAAGGATATGAAGAAATAAGAACCCTGGTGCAATATTAGTGGAATTGTAAATTGATGTAGCTAGTATGGAGGTTCTTCAAAAAACTAAAAATAGAACTATCCTTTGACCCACAATTTCCCTGCTGGGTATTTATCTGAAGAAATTCAAAACACTAATTTGAAAGACATATGCACCCGTATGTTCATTATAGCGTTACTTACAAAAGCCAAGATATGGAAGCAACTAGTGCCCCTCAACAGATGAATGGATCAAGAAGATGTGATATATATGAATATTAACACAGCCATAAAAATGAAATCTTGTCATATGTGACAGCATGGATGGACCTAGAGGGTATTGTGCTAAATGAAATGTTATAGAAAGACATATGCCATATGATTTCACTTGTATGTGGAATCTAAAAATCAAAATAAATGAATATACACACCAGAGACAAACTCATAAACCCAGAGAATAAATTGATGTTTGCCAGATGCGAGAGGCATTAGGGAAATAGGTACAAAAGGTGAAGGGGTCAAGCAGTACAAATTAGCAGTTATAAAAATGACATGGGGATGTAAAGTGCAGTGTAAAGAATACAGTTAATAATGGTGTAATAGTTATGTATGGTGCCAGGTGGGTACTAGACTTATCAGGGTGATCACTGCAAGGTATATAAATATCTAGTCACTGTTGTACACCTAAAACTAGTGTAATATAGAACATCAACTGTAATTGGAAAATAAATTCAAACAACTATTAAAATAACAATGATGAAAGATTTGTCTTCTTCCACAGAACTAAACATAATGAGTAACTGTAATGAAAAATCAGAAGAGTATTCCCTCAGATGTATTTCTTGCCACAGTAAAAATCAAGCATGTTCTTTTCTCTTACTTACAGAGCAGGTGACGGGGCACATCCTGGTTGCTAGGGACAGCATGTTCTCATTCAGAGATGTTGGTCTAATTGTGATGTTGACGTGGTAACTGCCAGACTGGCAATTTGATCATGCTAAACATTACCTGTTTGAGTAAAGCGTAGTCCTGTCATGTGGATAATGTTCATTGACGTATAAGGAAGAAGATGAAATTGTGGTTGTCAAGGAAGCGGCTTCAAACAGGGATGGTGTGCTAGGCACCAGGTCCGGCCTGTGTCGGGATCCCAGCGCTGGGTAACAAAAGCAACACACACACTCATGAATCTCAGTTAATAAATGCTGCTTCTGTGTCTACAATAATTTAAACAAGTCAAAAGCGTTTGTTTTACATACGAAGCTGCAAATTAAATTACAAATTAACTGAGCTCCTGCGAACTGCAGCAGAAATGTAAAATAGCTTCTTGCAAACAGGTTAAACAGAAAGGAAATTGCATTAATTTACAAAATGGCTTATGAAAATAACATTATGGGTTTTTTTTTGGGAAAAGCTAATAAAGTGATTTACTGTTTCAAAAGATGACATAAAAAGCTCCTAGGAGCTCAAGAAGCTAATTCAACAGAGATTAAAAGGATGGCTGGCAAATGTACAAACAGACAGTGAACTTGGCTTTCCTCTCCCCAGGACATGCACTTATCTTGATTCTCCATTCAGATCCAAGAGGCAGGAAACACATGTTTCAGACTGACAGCAGCTAAGCTAACCATGTCTGAGTGCACACATATCTCTGAACATGATCCACAGCTCTTCTCGACATATTTTAATAGCAGGGCTGCCTTTTTAAAAATGAGAAAAGTCCTATTTCTTTTTTTAACATGTAGATGTCTATGAAAATACTTATCCAAAAGACCTCTCTCCTCAGGAAAGTGGAATATTCTAAACAGTGACTCATGTCTGTTCTCAAGAATCTATGCGGGTTCTTTCTTTCTTTCTTTCTTTTTTTTTTTAGAGTTGAGTCTGAGTCATTTTAAAGTACCTTATTCTAAGTTTTAAGACAAATTTATATTCATTGTTGGCCTGTCAGAGATGGTGTTTTAATGAAAGGTCCAGTCACACAGCACAGAGCTTCTCTGAAAGGAGACATGCAAGTGCCAAGAGAGAGAACACTGTAGACATGACAGACGAATCCTGTCCTTAAAATTCCGCAGTTGGGCTCGGGCTGTTTTTTTAAGCCTATGTAGGTATTTTATTTTTTAATTTAATTTTTAAAATTTTATTGAGATAGAATTGACATATAACATTGTACTACTTTCAGGTCTACAACATAATGATTTGGTATTTGTTGCATAATGCAAAATGATTAACACAATAAATTTAGTTAACATCCATCACCAATCATAGATAACCACCTTGTTTCTTGTAATGAGAACTTACAAGATCTAGTCTCTTAGCATCTTGCAAATACGAAATACAGACGTTAACGAGGCTTTACTGTGAATTCTTTTTAATCATTCCCCCAAACTAAACTAAAACAAACATTAATAAATACAATATAACTGGAAGGTGTTTCTGGTATTCTGTTATAGGAACAGCAGACTCTAAACTATGGGTTTCCTGAAGGTGTGTATGACTGGAAACTGATCCCAGCAGGCACAATCACGTGAATGTAAGGCTTGGATTGTGGATTTGAAGGGGGGGAGAGGGAGTGGTGGAGCAAGGCCTGGAGGAGCAGGGAGGTGACCACAAAAGGGCTGGGCTCTGGACTAGGAGAGCAGACACACATTAAAATGTATGAGATGGTGCAGCTCTGCCTCCAATTTAGGTCAAAATAGAGAACTGTCCTATGAATAACAGACGATAATCGTATAAAAACACAAGCAACCACACAAAGTGTGCAGTATACAAAAATGAGAAAAGCTCCGATTTACTGAGACAGCTGGCTAGCAATCTCCAACCTACTTGATCCCACCTTCTCATTAACTAGGGGGAAAACATGAAAACTCTCAATAATTCGGAAAACAGGTCTGAAAAATAAGTACACATCAGAGTCCGATGAATTACCCTAACTGAGAACTAAGGCGGGCTCATGTCATGGGCACACCCAGCTGGAGGAAGAAAATGGGAGGCTACCTGAGCGATATAAAACAGAAAAACTGTCCAGGGACTTGGGCCCAGGTCACGTACCATCCTACCCTGGGAAGCTGAGTCTTCGACCTATTGGGAGTGAGTGTGAAGCTGTGAACTGTCTCTTCATGCTCCTGTATCCTTCAGTTTCGTTTTTTTTCCTTTCCTTTTTTAGAGCCTTTTATTAATTTCTTTATTTTTTTTTAATTGTTGTTGTATTATATTCATCCCCTTTTTGCTCCTCTCTGTCCCCCTCCCCACCCACCCATTCCCCCCAAAGTCAATCCCACCTGTTGTCCATGTCCATGGTTCCTTTATACTAGGTTCTTGTCTAAGCTGCTCCCCTTCCTTGCCTCTGCCTCCCCCCTCCCCCAACCCGTTTCCCCCTTTCCCCCTGACCACTGAAGGCCTATTCGTTGTATTCATATACTTGGTTCTGTTTTG